>SJYC01026484.1:0-42986 GCA_006408675.1 Madoqua kirkii
CCTTGGAAGAAAAGTTATGACCAACCTAGATAGCATATTCAAAAGCAGAGACATTACTTTGCCGACTAAGGTTCATCTAGTCAAGGCTATGGTTTTTCCTGTGGTCGTGTATGGATGTGAGAGTTGGACTGTGAAGAAGGCTGAGCGCCGATTGATGTTTTTGAACTGTGGTGTTGGAGAAGACTCTTGAGAGTCCCTTGGACTGTAAGGAGATCCAACCAGTCCATTCTAAAGGAGATCAATCTTGGGATTTCTTTGGAAGGAATGATGCTAAAGCTGAAACTCCAGTACTTTGGCCATCTCATGAGAAGAGTTGACTCATCTGATGCTGGGAAGGATTGGGGGCAGGAGGAGAAGGGGACGACAGAAGATCAGATGGCTGGATGGCATCAATGACTCAATGGACATGAATCTAAGTGAACTCCGGGAGTTGGTGATGGACAGGGAGGCCTGGCGTGCTGCGATTTATGGGGTCACAAAGAGTCAGACACGACTGAGCGACTGAACTGAACTGAGCTGAACATACACATGTGGAATCTAGAAGGATGATAGTGATGAACCTATCTACAAGGCAACTATGGAGATGCAGACATAGAGAACAGACTTTTGGACACAGCTGGGGAGGCAGGTGGGATGATTTGAGAAAGCAGCACTGAAACATATACATGAACACAGCCTAGAGGGGTCGGGTAGGGAGGGAGGTAGGAGGGAGGCTTAAGTGGGTGGGGACATTTGTATACCTACAGCTGACTCATGTTGATGCATGGAAAAAGCCAACGGAATATTGTAAAGCAACTATCCTTCAATTAAAAATAAATAATTTTTTAAATAAATAAAAAGAAGTTACTGATGTTCCTCAGAGCAGGAAGATGCCAAAGCAAAAAATAATAATAATAAAATAAAATAGACCTCCCTGGCTACACTGTAGACAATTGTTCCAGTGGAAGTGGTATGTGTAAAGGCAAAAATAGATGACTTTGTGTAAGGCTCTTTGACATAAACTAAACTTATATGTTGATGAATTGTTCAGTGAGAATATTCACAAGCTTAAACAGGAACCATGTACACAGTAGTTAATATGTAACTACATAACTACATAACACACCAAGGTGCAGAAATAAGAAATCATGGGGAGAATTCTGAATGGATGTTGATTTGTCAGGGCTTCCCTGAGATCTCAGTTGGGAAAGAATCCGCCTGCGAATCTGCCTGCAATTCTGCCTGCAATGCAGGAGACCCTGGTTCAATTTCTGAGTCGGAAAGATCCATTGGAGAAGGGATAGGCTACCCACACCAGTATTCTTGGGCTTCCCTCGTAGCTTAGCTGGTAAAGAATCCACCCACAATGTGGGAGACCTATGTTTGAACCCTGGGTTAGGAAGATCCCCTGGAGAAGGGAAAGGCTATCCAATCCGGTATTCTGGCCTGGAGAATTCCATGGACTGTATAGTGCATAGGGTCGCAAAGAGTCGGACACGACTCACTTTCACAATTTCACTGACTTGTAAAACTTAGGCCAGCATTCCCTGAAGCTGATGACGAAGGGGATCTTACAGTTCATCACCCCACAATCCTCCATGTAGAGAGATGGAGAGGAGTACGGGCATAAGTGGGCATTATTCGCTGCCTCATCCAAGTCTGTTTGACAGATGAGGAAATACAAGCTCAGAGACGCCTACCATGGTCCTGAGTTCACATAGCACAGTGGTATGGCTGAGATTAACAGCTGAGGCTGCGAGCTCCATGGGAGCAGGTAGCAAGTCTGTCTTCATCACTGCTGTCCCTGATGCATATTGAATAATCGACTCCCTGAACGTAACGCTCAAGCTCCTTCTAGTGCTTCTAGGCTGTTACAGAGGGAGAAGGCTAAAACAAGTATTTATATAAATGCTAGAACATGAGAAGGGAATGATATGAAGGCTGCTGAAAGGCTCCACCAGGTGAAAGGGGCTTGGGGAAGACCTTCTAAAGAAGGTGGACCCAGCGCTTTGGAATGAAGCGGATGATAGATAAGAGCTGACAGGTGGAAATACGGGTTTGTCTTTTGAGAACATGCTGAGAGTCAGCAGCTGCAACCAGGCAAGGAATGTGACAAGATCTAGGGGAGAGCAACTCTTACCTGAAGGCTCCCATGCCATGAGAGAAGATGATCAAGGGGTATCCAGAATCCTTTGTTTTAAAGGGGCCATTCCAGCTAACAGGCAGGCGACAAGATCCTAGTAGAGACATGAGATAAGAATCTCCCACTGCCCTCAAACTGTAATCCCAAGGGCAGTCTGAGCACAAGCATGGTGGGGACCCAATGCCCCTCCTCTCAAGAGACCCACCTTTCACCTGAGCAGCCCAGGACAATCAATCATTTATTCTTTCCCTTTTTCTCCCCTCGGGAGCATGAACACAACAGAAAGTGGGAAAAGAAATCCAAAGGGGAAGTACTGAACAACTTGTGGGCAAATCCCTGAGATGCTAAGGCAGTCGGTATTGTTCCTAGCGGTAAGGTCTTTGGGGGAAGTGGATGACTCAGTGCGATCTGACCCAGAAGAGGGAGGAGCTAGAGGGGCAACTGCAGGAGATGGTATGCTCCTTGGCAGTCAAGAGCGCTTCTTTAATCTATGCTATAGCTGACACAGAGCAGAAATAATGTGTGGTGGATACATGAGATACAGCTGCCACCTATGGAACACATTCTACATCCCAAGCACAGCACCAGAGTGCATCTTTTATATACGTCCGACATTAGTCCTGCAAAGGCAGATGTTCAGATACATTAAGTAACGGGCCCAAGCCCCACAGCTAGTAAATGATAAGGCCTGGATTCGAATCCAGGGCAATCTAACTCTATAACTAAAGCTCTTCAAAATAAATAAATAAATAAAGCTCTCATGTTTGTAATTCTCTTCACTCTCCATACCACACTGACTAATGGATGCCCCACTACAAAAGGGCTGGACAACACAAACTATAAGGTACTGTGCCTGCCTGGAGATCTCCAAGAGACATAATTAAGCAGCTGGGAGAGCACCCAGGGGTGAGGCCAGCTCTTACCCACAGCCAGGCTGAACAGTAACCCCACCCAGCGCTTATTAAACTTCAAGTATTCGGCCAGGCCAGCGCAGTACTCATAGCGGGGAATCCACAGGGGCTGCTCCAAGGTCTCCTCTGCCTCTTGGCACGGGTAGAAGAGTCGAAAGAAGCTGCCCTGTAAGGAAAAAAAGACAGCAGCTGCTTGGGGCAAGAAGCCCAAGCATGGCTTCATTTCCCAGCAGACACGTTCAGCAGTTGTTTGGGGGTACCAGCCAAGTGCTAAAACAGGGGAACTTTACCTTCAATTCACATACCTGAATTTTACACTCGGAAAACCCAAAAGAAGCAATTTTATGTTCAGCATTCATGTAAGGCTTACGTTATTTCAAACAGTCAACTGTATTTTGAATTACATTGGAGGGGTACTGAAATATTTCCAGTGCTTGAGCTATCAAAAGATTTCAATGTGGCTGGAAGCCCGGGTCTGGAGGAGCCCCAGAAGCAGAAGAGTCGCTCTCTTGTTGAATGGGGTGACGTTGGTGGCACCCAGGGCAAACCTGGGCCCCTGGGAAGCAGCAGCAGCATTCACTCGACATGGGGGTATGTGCCTCTCACAGGGAGAGGGAGGTTCAAGGGCCAGCAGAGAATGACCTAGGAACGGAAGGAGGGAAAGTCCCGGACTAAAGTAGGAGGAGGGAAGAGACGAGAGCAGAAGAGGAGAAAAAGGAGTCTGTCTTCCTATGTGGGGCCAGGGAGTCAAAGGTCAATGGCACATAGCCCACTGCTCCTCCTCTCATACACTCAGATTAGGGCGAGATCCAAAACCTTTCCAGATCAGGCACCTGCTCTCAAGACCTCAGAGAGCTACCTTTGAAGTTAGAGGCCCCAGTTCCTCCAAGCTGGGAAAAAGAATCCAACTCTTGTCTATTGAAATGTTTCTAATTGAAAAGAGGAGAAAAGTTCAGGGGAAAGAGACCTGGGTGCTCAACAATCAAATCCAGACCAGCTCTGACTCAGGTTTCCCCTGGCTGGAATTACATCATCAGACTTGCGAAAGAAGTAGTGGAGACACGCTGGAGACACTTACCTGGAGGCTCTGACCCTCCATCACATCCCCACAGCTGACGAGGTGGGGTCCCGTGACAGGCGGAAAGTTCATGGACTGGTTGACCCCCATCTCATCACCAGCTGAACTGAACGACGACTACGGCAGTGGCTGAACTTGACAGCTGGAGGGCGGAACACAAAACAGCCTCTTGCTGGTTTCCTCTCAGCTTCCTGTTGCTTATTCATATCATCAGCCACCCCGCTCTAGGCCTCCTATCACCCCTCCTCCCTGCCAGTGACGCAGCCAGTCTTCCGATCATCCACCTTGCTACACTGCCTTTACTAAGGTTCGCTGTGCTGTGCTTAGTCGCTCAGTCGTGTCCGACTCTTTGCAATCCCATGGACTGTAGCCAGGCTCCTCTGTCCACGGGGATTCTCCAGGCAAGAATACTGGAGTGGGATCCTCCTGGGGATCTTCCCAACCCAGGGATCAAAGCCAGGTCTAGGGGGCTGCTTTTTCTGTTGTTATTGGTGGAGAGGTGAGGAGAAGATCACGGAAAGGAAACAAAGCCTCCATACTCCTCAAAACCCTCTAACAAGTGTTATTTAGCACTGACTATGTGCCCAGCACAGCAGCAACTGCTGCAGAGAAGATGCCACAGACCTTGTCCTCAGGAGGCTAAGAATAACAAACACAACCGCTTACATCTATTATTTACTATGTGTCAGCACTGACCTAAGATTTTTACATACTGTGCGTCATTTCATCCTCTCAACAACCATCTGAGCAAGGTACTATTAAGACCCTGTTTTACAACCGAGGAGACTAGGGCATGAAGAGGTTGAATAACTTCCCCAAGTCACACTGCTTCTAGGTGGCAAACTCAGGTCTGTCTAACCCAGACCTGAGCTCTTAACCCGCACTGATCCTGCTAGTGGGGAGACTCAATGACATACATACAAAATCAATGACCTAAACTATAAACTATACAAGGCACTTATCTGGGTCTTAAATATGAGGAAGATTTTAGAGGCAGGGGAGAGGGGAGCATAAAAATGCTCCTTTTATAAAGGACATAACGTAAGAGCAGAAAGGGCCAGAAACAGGTTAGAGTATAATGTGGCCAGGAGATCAAACAGGAGCCTTGCACGTGGCAGGCGTGCATACTCTGACTAGAAAGCATCCCTATAACTTGGTTGCTTCTTGTTTGCTTTTTTTTTTAAACAAGGATGTCTTTTTTTTTTTTTTTTTTTTGACCGTGCCGGATCTTAGCTGCAGCATGTGAGATGTAGCTCCCGTGACCAGGCCCCTGCATTGGGAGCATGGAGTCTTAACCTCTGGACCACCAGGGAGGTCGAGGTTACTTTTTAAATCGGGACTAATGCCACTGCTCTCCCTCCCTCTTCAATTACATCACCGCCAGCAGCAGTAGCAGCACGCTTGCTCTGTGCCAGGAACACCAAGGGCTTCACATACATGTATTATTTAATGAAATCCTTACAATAATCCCCTGGGATATGAACTGCTAGCTCATCTTACAGATGAGGAAGCTGATACTTAATAAAGTGAGGCAATTTACCCAAGAACAGTGAACAGAGCCAGAATCTGATCACGGGCAATGTGGCTGTGGCAGTAGAGACTGTGGTCCAACCTCCTAACATTCATCCCATCCTTCCCTCCCACGAAGATCCCTTGTGATCTGGGTGGGGTTGACACCTCTCTAACCCCTAGAATTGGACCTATCAGCTCTCTATATCCCCATCAGTATCTGGGTGAAGAGTGGGCTCGTGACACATATTGGGCCAACCAGGGCAAAGCCTAGGACTTTGGTCTGATGGTCGAGTGTGGACAAGTTCTTTCTTGTTTTGAACTAGCACGATGTGTGGATGTGAAGCCTTGAACTGCGGCAGGCACTTTGCCACCTTGTGAATGAAGGTGCCCGTGGAGGATGCAGAGCTGAGAGAATCACAGGGAAATGCAGTGATTTGTGAAGACATTAAGAATCTCTGGATTAGACTATACCTGAAACTCGGCCCACTCCTAGACCTTTAGTTACAAGAGCCAATAAATCCCTTTTTATTGTCTAAACCAACTGGGTTCAGATTTCTATTGCTTGACCCAAAAGCATCTAAACTGATCCACTGAGTCCTGGGCCACATTTTCAGTCATTGCATTATTCTGCCTTCTTTAAGATGCTCTGGGATGGATTAGGTAGTTCGAGTCAAAACCTGCCTGGGCAAGAAGAGACTTTAGGGATACTTCTCCCCACAGTCATCCCCTGCACCACCACCCCGACTCAGCTCACTACAGAAATGTGCTTTACTGATGAAGAGATCAAGGTCCTAAGAGGTTAAGTGAAATGCTCAAGGTTACCAGAATTATTACTACACATAGATCTCCTCATTGCCAACTTCCAGTTGTCTGGCCTAATGGAAAACTCCAGACAAGCAATAATCTTAATGCCATTCTACTTAACTTTGGAAGACAATAAGTGATATCCTTTCTACTACAGAATTGCTTCATCTTGTTTCTCTGAAGCAAAGTTAAAAACCGAATTCTTTTTATTATTTTTTTATGTCTCTGCTTTTCTTTTTGTTTGTTTTGTTTTTTTAATTAATGTTTGTTTGTTTTTTAATTAATGTATTTTTAAATTGAAGGTTGCTTTACAGACTTTTATTGTTTTCTGTCAACCTCAACATGAATCAGCCACAGGTATATACATATGCCCTCCCTTTTGAAGCTCCCTCCCATCTCCCTCCTCATCCCACTCCTCTAGTTTGATACAGAGCCCCTGTTTGAGTTTCCTGAGCCATACTCATGGGAAAGTTTTAATATGTCAAAATAAATCCTGATAGCCTGAACTGCAAAGTGTATGAAGAATCTAACCACAGCTCAGTCCCCTCATCAACTATACTCTAATGGACATCTACTGGAAATACTTTCTCCAAGTCTGTTTCATTGCATTCACTTGTACCACGTGTAATCCATCCTGGATATCGCACCCAGGACGATCTTTTAAAAATGCATATCTGATCATATCTCCCTCTTGCTCAACTTTTCACTGGCTTCTCGTCACACAGAATATAAGCTTTTGCAGGTCTGCAAGACCCTACGTGATCTGGTCTTGCCAATTCCAACCCTTGCTCCAACCATTCCTTGCTTGTCACATTGGCCTTGCAGTTCCTGGGCTAAGCCTAATTTGTTCTTGTCACAGGGTCTTTGCCCATGTGGCTCACTCTGCTTGGAGTGTTATTACTTCAAATATCTGTCATCTCCTCTAAGTTCTCTTAAAAATTGTGCCCCACACCCCCTCACTCCATCCTCTTTATCACCATGTCATGTCATTCTTTTTTTTTTAATACTTTATTCTACGTTACAATACTGTATTGGTTTTGCCATATATTGACATGAATCAGCCACAGGTGTACATGATCTCCCAATGCCGAAGCCCCCTCCCACCTCCCACCCCATATCATCTCTCTGGATCAAATTCTTTTTAAAAAGAAGCTAAGCTCCAGCGCGGTCAGTGGGCTATTTAGCCAAAGGGAAGTTGGACGTGTGGTGCTTAGTCTCAGACCCTGACCTTTTCCGCTTGAGGGCAAATGCACAGAGGACCCACAGCGGGATGGGGAGGAGGCACAGCACAGGTCACCCGCAAGACAATGAAGCAGCTGAAGTTTTATAATATTTGCTGATTGAGTGAAAAGGAGAAGCGATAGGATTTCGGCAACTAAGTGGATTTGGGGAGTTATGCAAGAAGGGAGAGCCAAGGATGAGTCAGGTTTCAGGACTGGGTGACCAGGAAGAGATGCTAGTCTTAATCCAAAAACAGAACACTGCATGAGATAGGAATCAGGACAAGGGCATTTGAAAATGCCTATAACAGAAGGGGAGCAGAACTCTCTGGTAATCCTGGAAAGTTTCTGGGAAGGCCATCAACTAAATTGAATTTGGAAACAAATGAAAACTAAAGAAGCTAACGGGACAGAGTGAGGCTAACATGAAAACGGATCTGCATTCTCTGGGCTCATATTGACTGATGCCCAGGTAGAACGGAAAGATGGGAAAATCCAGTCTAACTTGCAAATTTCTTCCTAAGAAACATCCACAGAGCATCCAGTATCATATCTAATAAATGCCAAGGAATTCTCCAAGGAAATCAGTCCAGTTGTCTCTGCCTACTTTGTCTCACCTTATCTAAACAATTTGAGGTGATGTCTACCTAAAAGCCTCTCTACCCACCCAAACCTGCCCCACCCATCAAAGCCGAGTGAAATCTCTGGTACTCTGTGAAGCTTCTCAAGTCCTTCCAATCTTCCCTCTTCTCCACTCAAGCATGTATGTATCACTCACCTGATAACCAATCACAGGCTGCCTCAGGACAGCTCTTGAATTAGTACCTACTCTAGCAGTGGAAACAGTGACCAATTTTATTTTCTTGGGCTCCAAAATCACTTCAGATGGTGACTGCAGTCATGGAATTAAAAGACACTTGCTCCTCAGAAGAAAGCTATGACAAATCTAGATAGTGTATTAAAAAGCAGAGGCATCACTTTGCCAACAAAGGTCCATATAGTCAAAGCTATGGTTTTCCTGGTAGTCATGTACGGATGTGCGAGTTGGACCATAAAAAAGGCTGAGCACCAAAGAATTGATGCTTTCAAATTGTGGAGCTGGAGAAGACTCTTGAGAGTCCCTTGGACTGCAAGATCAAACTAGTCAATCCTAAAGGAAATCCACCCTGAATATCCATTGGAAGGACTGATGCTGAAGCTCCAATACTTTGGCCACCTGATGTAAAAAGCTGATTCAATGGAAAAGAGTCTGATGCTGGGAAAGATTTGAGGGCAGGAGGAGAAGGGAGTGACAGGATGAGATGGTTGGATGGCATCACCGACTCAATGGACATGAGTTTGTGCAAACTCCAGGAAATAGTGAAGGACAGGGAAGACCGGCATGCTTCAATGGGGTTGCAAAGAGTCAGACACGACTCAGCGACTCAACAACAACAACTAGCAGTCTTCAATCAGTGACTTGCCTCCAAGAAGTGGTCCAAGTAGAATCTAGATCAAGGTTCCTGAATCTATTATTTCACAATCACTTGGAAAACTTTTCAAAAACAAAGCTTTGGGGGCACCCATTGCCAGAGATCAATTAGTTTATAAAGCTTTCCAAGCTTTCTGATCCCCAAGGTTCAAGAACCTCTGGTCCAGATGGTACCCAGGATTTTTCTTTTTTTCAGATGTGTGCATACAATAAACATTTACTGAGTGGATATGGTATTCCAGCCCACCATTTTCACATTAATGAAAAGATAATGATTATGACATCATGTGGTTTAATCCCCATGGCCACCTAGAAGCATGTTCCTGGCAGTTCCTGGCTTAATGTAGTGATTTGCATAGAACTGGTCTCAGTAATCAATTGATCCAATGAATGCTGTTTAACTTTTTACACACTTACGCCTTATCTCTTCAGATATGCTACAGAAGTAGAATGTGTTTTACATTTCTTTGGAGGATAAACCATCTATCCTCATGCTTTCCCCACATAGAGGGACCCCATAAATTCTTCCTTTATTTGGCTTTGATTTAAACCCTCTCAATTCTTTAACTGATGTCTTTTTGATCTAAAGATTAGACTACATGGTATAGTGGGAAAAGAAAGGCTTTGGTGACAGTCTGAATTCCACCTCCACCATTTAACTGGCTGTTTAACCTTGAGCAAGTTCCTTCAATTCTAAGCCTCTGATAATTTTTCCACATGACAGAAATAACAGTCATTCATGAAACTGCTGATGAGGATTAAATGAAAGTATATGAAACACCTAACATATAGAAGGCACAATAACCATAACTAGCTACATGATCTCTTAGCCTAAGTTCCTTGTGAGTAAAATGAGGACACTTCATAAGTGAAATTTAGTAACAGAAGTGATATTGCATAGGGTCTGGGACATTTTAAGTGTTCATAAAAATGTTAAGAATTAATTAACAATGTTATGTCTCTCTTTCTTTATACCCAGCCAAGCTTTTCGGAGAAGGCAATGGCACCCCACTCTAGTACTCTTGCCTGGAAAATCCATGGACAGAGGAACCTGGTAGGCTGTAGTCCATGGGGTCGCTAAGAGTTGGGCACGACTGAGTGATTTCACTTTGACTTTTCACTTTTATGCATTGGAGAAGGAAATGGCAACCCACTCCAGTGTTCTTGCCTGGAGAATCCCATGGGAAGGGAAGTCTGGTGGGCTGCCGTCTATGGGGTTGCACAGAGTTGGAAACGACTGAAGCGACTTAGCAGTAGCAGCAGCAGCCAAGCTTTTTTCTTTTGCAGGGTTGGCGGGGCGGGATTTGTGATTTTCTGGATTAAATCCTTTGACAAAATGGTTTCTTTCCTTTCAGTCTTATCAGGTCTGAGACATCTATTCCAAAATCAGTCCCAGGTCTCCTGCATTGCAGGCAGATTCTTTATCATCTGAGCCACCAGGGAAGCCCTTATATAGGACCAGAAGAGCCCAAAGGGAACAGAGAGGGCTTACATTGCAGCTGTCCCTCTCCTGCTGGGGCCCTAATTCTAGTGAGCAGGGACCACCCTTCTGCCAGCTGTGTGGACTTTTCATCCCTGGCAATTTCAGGACATAGTCCAAGATAAGCACTTCTCTGGGGCTTTCTTTCAGACAAAGCTCTCATTAGTCTGTGGTCTCTGGGGAAGTGAGGAAATATCATCCTGTTCTTAGAGGATGGAGACACCAAGCACTCAAGGGGCAGGTTTGAGAAACAAAGGGGCAGAGCTATAAAAGGAGCCAAGATGAGAGTATTTCAGAGCATTAATAATCACAGTAAAAATAATCTCTCTCGCTTGTGGAGGCTTTACAGTTTACAAAGTACTTTCACACATACTAGTTTATTGGCTCCAGAACATAGCCTCAAGCTAAGACTGGGAGAAACTGTCATCTCCACTTAGGAAGAGAGTGAGTCCCAGAGAGGGGGTATGATCTGCCCAAGGTCACACAGCAAAGGAGTTGCAGAGCTGCAATAATAAAACCCAGCTCTGCTGAATTCCAGTTCTGAGCAACTCCGTGGATTGGGAAGGAATGGTGACCCTTGTTCCATTAGCATGAAAACCAAGAAAGTGAGGCTAAGAGTGAAGCACATAGAAGGTGCGGAGCACAAAGCAGCCCAAGTTTCAGAGGGAGTGTGCTGAGAGCTCACGGTGGGGCTCAGGGGCGCCAGGAGTGACTATGCAAGATGACAGCGGGAGAGTAAGGGTGCGGGTGGATACTGGAGGTGTCTCAACAGGAAACAGAAAAGGTGAAAGACAATGGGGAGCTCCTGGGATTGAGACGAGGCGCCCCCAAACAGGGCTGGAATGTGACAAAATCCGCAGACACCTCAGTTCAGAACAGAGGCTTTCTCCAAACTTACCGAGTCACGTTAATCCCTCAAAAGCAGCCCAGACGGTCAACTCGACGGAAACAAGCCACTGTCCAGGAGCTGGTGGCCCCTTGGTAATTGTAGTTTCCAGAACGCGACATTAGCACTTAAAAGCACTTCCCGCCTCTGTCCAGAACTATAATTCCCGAGGTGCATCGCGAAGAGTGCCCATACGATCCCAAGACTACAATTCCCAGAGTTCTACACGGCCCCTCTTCCTAGTGGGAAACCTTCGAAGTTCGGGATGAAGTACGATTCCTCCCCCTGGTGGTTGAGGAGCCGCCATCAGGATGACAAAGCCCGAGCGGAGGGTTACTGTTTATAGTCCCGGCTAGTAACCCTCCGCCGCACCGTTCCTCAAATAATTCCTGGGTGTGCCTGGAGATAGACAGGGATTAGCTTTATTCACAGGGCAGCTGAGGAGATCTGAGCTTGTTTTGTGTCCTTTACGAACCTGTACCTGTTGACACGTGTGATATTCAATTGTCCTTCCGAAACTGCTATCCAAGAACTGAGAGAAAACTGAGAGATTCCTCTCTGTCCCCCTGTCCCTAGCCCCTCCTCCATCCACCCTCACTTTGCTGACCCTGGTGAACGAGTTAGTGTTGGTAACCTCAGAAGAATTCACAGTCCAGCAGAGGATCCCGACAAATGAAGAATTACGCAGCGATAGTTGCTCTAATGGGGAAAGCACAAGGGGTTAAGGGAGCCTTCTTGAAAGGGCGAAGGCTTGCGGGAAATAGGACGGTGTCTTCAAGGCTTCGTAGAGATCTTAGAGAAATGTTAAAATTGAGAACTGAAGAAATAGAACTTGGCCAGGAATACAGAGTACGAAGAATATTTATCACTCTGCTGGAGCACAGAGTATGAGGAATGGAATCGCGAGGCACGCCTGAGGGGGGAGGCGGGGCCACGTCGTCAGGAGTCTGGTAAACTTCTAAGAACATTGGATCATCCAAGCAATTTAGAAACTTTGAAAGACTTCCTACTCCTTGCTGAATGAGGTCCCAGCTTCTTAGCTTGACATTCTAGGTCTTTCCCAACCTGCCGCAAACCACCAGTTACTCTGAAGTGTTGCTCGTGGTTGTTGTTTTTTTTCTGACAGAAATCGTCCTTCTGCCTTGCCCCCAGCTACGTTCACCCAGTCTCAAGATGTTGTAGGTTCTCATTGTTCCCCCCCACACTTTTATTCACACTCTTCTCTCCACCAAATATTCTGCCCTGCTTTGTGGCTGTCTAACCCCGTTCTTCCTTGACAATTCCTCTCGATGCTCCCTCTTCACGAAGCCTCCCTGATTCCCCTCCAGGCCAAACGACCTCTGCCCCCTCTCAGTTGCTGAGATATTTGTGTGCACCTCTCACTTGGGGGCTTACCTCACACTGCCCTGTGCCTTCTCCTCAGCGGGAGGTCTTAACTCTCCATTAAACTGCCAGTTCTTTGAGGTCAGGCAATGAGTCCTACAGCTGATCCCTCCTCCCTCCCAACCAAATACCCTCAAATTGCCAGTGTCCAGATTCCATGCTTCAGGCTTCTTTAGACCCTCCTTTCCTCCTGACACACTGTCACCACCACCATCCTTCAGGAACCAAAATAAAGTCATCAGGGGAGAGTGATTGTAGCACTTGGTAATCAAGCCCAGATTTAATTAAAGCTGTGGCTGGTGGCGGTGATGGCAGAACATAAAAAGCTTAGTGCACATCAGAGATGGTTCTCTTTGGCTAATTAATTAGTGCTCTGCAGCTGGCACAGAACACATGACTAATCAGAGGCCCTAGTTAGGAGAGCGGCCACTGCAGTTGGTTTCTCTGTCTCCGACTCCCAGACTAGGCCGCGCTGGGGACATCTGCTGGCCAACTTAAGTTTTAAACTTCCCGGAAGAGGAATGTCACAGCCTCCTTTGTCAATGTTAGGAAGATCTACCTTGGGCCCAAACTCCTGTTGCAAAATAAAATACTTGAGTTCAAATGCATTTCCTTCCAATCTAGTCTTTTTGGAGATAACCCAAATGCAACAGTTTTTAACGACTGGTTAATTTCCCAGGCTTTCACTATAGATCCCATCTCCCAGTTGTCTAAGGATCTCTTCTGGTTGACTACCATCCCCTCCAGCCTTTACCTTGTTGCTGAATTACTTTATTCATTTTTAAACATTTGTTTGTTTATTTGGCTGTTCCAGGTCTTAATTGTAGCACTCAGGATCTTCGATCTTCATTGCAGCGTGCTGATTCTTTGGTTGTGGCATATTTAGTTGCAGCGTGCAAACTCTTAATTGAGGCATGTGGGATCCCCTGCATTGGGAGCTCGTACTGTTAACCACTGGACCACCGAGGAAGTCCGTAAGTTACTTTAAGTTGGCATCTAAGTGACCAGTTTTGGATTTCCTCTTCTCCTCCCTACCTGCTGAAGTTGATGGACAACGCTTTTTGAAATCAAACTATAACATGCATACAATAAAGTGTGTGAAGTGCACTAATACTAACTGTACAGCTCAACCTTTAAAAAAAATTTGATGTAACCGTCACCCAATTTGATATGTAGAACATTTCCAATACCCCCAAAATGTTGTCTCTGTCCCTTCCCAGTTCATAATCACTCATATCCTCAAGGGAGCCATCACTTTTTGTCTCTATCATCTCTGGACCCATTTGGAGTCTGGATGAATCCTCTTTTAACGTCTTGTTAACAGGCAGAGTGTACACATTTAAAAAAGATCAACATGACTTAGTGGCTGAACAACAACAAACAGGTAGAGTGTACATGCTCAATAAAGATCAAGAACAGTAACTGTCCTTCTTTATTATTGTTGCTGTAATAATAATAGGATCTATTACTGTTACTGTAGTAACAAAATTAAGTGCTGGAAGTAGGGCAGCAGTAAACAGAGAGATTAATTCCCACCCACATGGTACTCTCATTCTATTGAGAGGAGACAGATAATAAACAGATAACCAAGGTAACTGCATACTCTTTAAATGTTATTTATTTTTGGCCGTGCTGCATCTTGACTGCTGTGTATGGGCTTTCTCTAGTTGCGGTGAGCAGGGGCTACTCCCCCGCTATGGTGTGCAGGGTTTTCATTGTGGTGGCTCCTCCTGTTGAGAAACACTAGCTCCAGACTCTCAGTCTTCAGTGTTTCCTGTCTGAGGGCTCAGGAGCTGTGGAGCACACAGGCTTAGGGGCTCTGCAGCATCTGGGATCTTCCTGGACCAGGGACAGAACTGGTGTGCCCGTCATTGCAAGGTGGATTCTTAACCACCGGATGACCAGGGAAGCCCGATTGCACACTCCTAAATTTTCTAAAGGAAATAAGATGCTTTGATGGGAACTAAAAGGAGTGAGCTATTCTCAATAGGATGATCAGGGAAGGATTCTCCTCTGAGGGCCTGGCATCAGAGCTGAGCCTAACCATAGCTACCATTTCTTTTACCTACTACATGTCAGACATGTCATTAGGAACTTTCAAATCCTTTAGGTCATTTAGTCTTCCTAGGAAGTATGTCATAGTTTATTTTTCAGACAAGAAAAGAGAGGCTCAAAGAGGTAGTCACAGACAGCATTGATCCCTTTCTCCTATGCTCTCATCCCTTCTGAGCCCCCATGCCAATGTGGTGGTCTCCAGCAACTGGGAGCTCCTCCACTCCAAGTCCCTTTTCTCTCTGCTTCCTTGACTGGGGGCTTTCTTAGGTATCTATGAATGAGGAAGGGAGAGGCACATGGCCCCCACCTCAAGGGCAACCTTCAGCCAAAACAGAAGCCAATGACCCCCCATCCTTAGATAGGATGATTCTGAGATGCAGTTCACACTGTCTCAGAATTTCCAGGGAGCTGAATCCAGCTGCTCACAGCAATGAGCTGCATATGTATGCTCCCCATCTTATTTTCTCCCCTCCTTGCCTCACTTTCCCCATGCTATCCCTTCTGCTTCTTGAAATCATCTTCCAAATAGATCACGAGCACCCAAGTCTCAGGGTTTGCTTTTGGGGGAACTCAAGCCACCTCTTGCTCCAAGCACAACAAAGTAATTGGGTACATAACATTCTGTAATTGTGCCACGTCCTTTCACCCTCCATGCCTTTGCAAGTGCTGTCTCCTCTGCCAAAACATGTGTTGAATCCATTGTAATTGTAATCCATCCAACATCCACCTCACTCTATCCCTGCCATCCTCCACCCAATCATCTCTAGCTTCCAGTGTTCAGAACTGGTAAGAATTGTGTTTGTGCCAGGTGCTCGGCACACCCTGCCTGTCTCATTCAGTTGGCACGGAGATTCTGAGGCATCAGTAGTACCCTGGTTTGCAGGTCAGGAAACTGAGATTCACAGAGGCCAGAAGACTTGCCCAAGCTTTGCAGTTAGTAACTGGCAAAGCCAGGGACCTAAACGCAGATCTACTTATTAACTCTTGGCTAGAGGGAAAGGGTAGGAATCGGGGTCTCTGAAGCTGTTGCAGCATTCCCTGCCCATCAGATTCATTCCTCCTCATCCAGTGACAAGCTGGTCCATGGACAGGCATGCCCTCAGCCACCCACATATGCTTTTTTGTGCCCTTTCCAATTGCTGGTGCTATGTCTTTCCCATCTGCTCTCTGTCTAGTCTTTCAAACTGAGCAGAGATGTCAATTTCTCTGGGAAATCCTTCCTGGCTGAATCCCCCTGGGTTTCCCTGACACTCACTGGGATCCCCATGACAGCACACATCACAAGGCAGTGAGGTGCCCTGTGTGCCTGTCTCCTCTGAACACAGCCTTGGGCTCTGGAGGGCATGGATGCCCTCTTATTCATTTCTGTGGGCCTGGCACTGTACCTGGCACAGTGGGTGTTAGTTAAAAGATTGAATGAAAAACTTCCCTGGCAGTCCAGTGATTAAGACTCCAGTCTTCCACTGCAAGGGGAACAGGTTCTATCACCAGTCAGGGGACTAAGATCTCACATGCCCTGAGGCATGGCCAGTATACATATATATATATAAAGAGTGAATGAGTAAGAGGCACCCAGTAGAGACTGCTGACATGAATGCCTTCAGGGTCCAAGCAAGTCAGGTAAGTTGGTGCAAGACAATAGGAAGCAGGAGGGGCTATAGCAAACTGGACAGCCAGCGGCTCACCTGAAGTATTCAGATTCAATTAAAAAACATGGGTGGGTGAAATTCAGCCTTTGTTCAAAACAATAGTAATAATAATAGTTATAGTAACATACTCTGCACCAGGAGACTAGGTGCGTGGTTCAGAGTGTGGGTTCTGAAAACTGGCTGCTGGATTTGAATCCCAGCTCTCCTACCTGTTAGCTGTGAGACTTTGGTCAAGTCACTTAACCTCTCTGAGCTACAGTTTCCTCTCTTGCAAATGGAAATAATTATACCTACCTTACAGAGTTGTTGTGAGGATTCAAAGAGTGAGTACATGCAAAGTATAGAAAATGGTGCCCGGTACATGGAAAACACTTGTGACAACAGGCTATTGCCATTCCTTGACAGTGAGTGCTCAGAGAAGGCCTCCCTGCGGAGGTGACATGTAAACAGAGCAGCCACCCGTGATGAGCTCTGGGAAAAGAACATTCCAGGCAGGGGGAAGAGACGGGTGAAAGGTCCTAAGGCAGAAATGGCTGTGCCGGGTCTGGAACACAATGGCCAGAGAGAGGGGCTGGAGACAAGGTCTTGAGAGCAGACAGAGCCCAGACCACGGAGGGTCTTCTAAGCCGTGAAAAGAATATTCTTGTGTGATGGAAGCCACTGGGGCAAGTTTGTTTCAAAACATAGGTTTTCTTATTATTTAGGTGCTGTGAGGCTGACAGACCAGGGAACAACTACCACTGAAAAAACAGTTTGGGACTTTCTTGGCAGTCCAGTGGTTAAGACTCCATGCTTCTACCACAGAGGTCACGGGTTCCCTCTCTGATCTGGGAACTAAGATCCCACATGCCGTGCAATGCAGCCAAAAAACACAGAAAAAAAGAGTTTGTTGTATACACAGACAGCAAGGGAGCGGGCACACCATGTCACAGAGGGCCACATGGGAAAGCACCAGGGTCAGTCAGGAGGAAGAGGGAGGGAAGGGAAAACACAGGCAAGGGCCTTTATTGTGGTTTCCATGGGAGGAGCTGGTGAGAGAGCAGGCAGGCTTAGAATTGGCTGGTATAGACAATTTCAGTGGACTCTGACGCATGGGGACTGTCTCCAGTTGTTTCTGGTCCCTGACCCTGGAGGGCATAGGGCAGTGGAATGGTGGTCCTGAATGTAAACGCCCAGCAGAGGATGTGATAGATTCAGTTCAGTTCAGTTCATTTGCTCAGTTGTATCCGACTCTTTGCGACCCAGGGACTGCAGCATGCCAGGCTTCCCTGTCCATCATCAACTCCCAGACCTTGCTCAGACTCGTGTCCATCAAATCGGTGATGCCATACAACCATCTCATCCTCTGTCGTCCCCTTCTCCCACCTTCAATCTTTCCCAGCATCAGGGTCTTTTCAAAATGTCATTTCTTTGCATCAGGTGGCCAAAGTATTGGAGCTTCAGCTTCAGCATCAGTCCTTCCAATGAATAGTCAGGACTGATCTCCTTTAGGATGGACTGGTTGGATCTCCTTGTAGTCCAAGGGACTCTCAAGAGTCTTCTCCAACACCACAGTTCAAAAGCATCAGTTCTTCCGTGCTCAGCGTTCTTTATGGTCCAACTCTCACATCCATACATAACTACTGGAAAAACCATAGCTTTGACTAGACAGACCTTTGTTGGCAGTGGTTGGTTTTGTCTGGATTGGTTGGGTTTTTTTTAGATTGACTTTGTCTGGATTGGTCAGTTTGCATTTGAAAAGCAGGCTCAAGGATGAGCTATTCACTATCTGTAGGAAATGGCTACCCTAGGAGGGGCAATCCCTCCCAGGTCAGCAAGGCCCTGATGTCAAACATCAAAACACAGAAACTGAAAACACAGGGCTATATGGAACTGCAGCCGAGTTGGCATGGGGTTTACATTTTATCAAATCTCCCTGGCTGCTGTGAGGACACAGTGAGCAAGAGAAAAGCAGAGCCCAGAGCCCAGTGCAATGATCCAGGTGTGAAATGATGGTGGCCTGGACTATGGAGGATGCAGGGGACATGGGAGCTGGCTAGCATCAGGGTCTGTATGAGGCGGGGCCACAGGACCTGATGGACATCCAATGAGGACACCTTTGGATTACAAGAGGAGAACTGAAGCCCATCTTGTTCCTTATTTCTGGGGTTCACACCTGTGTTTCCTTCCCCAGTTATGAACTGTACTATCTCACTTTTTTGGTGTTGATGGTGTAGCAAAGGGATTCTAGGAAAGAGAGGTTGAAATAAAATGTTCAACATAGTGACTGACACACAGTAGGTACTCAACAAATCAGTAGCCTTTTGTCCCATGAGGGAAAGCAGAAAGCCCAGCAGATCTGATGTTAAAGAGATTGTGGTTTGGCCCCAGTTCTACCACCCACTGGCTGAGTGGCCCTGGACAAGTGATTTCACCTCTGCATTTCCTGTCCCTAACCTGGAAGTAAAAGTAAGAGTCCCTCACTCTTCTGGTGCTTGTAAGAATTAAATGAAGTGATGTACAATATGTCAGGGTCTCTGTCAATTACAGCAATAACGATCGCATCATTAGGAATGTCAATCTAAGCCAGACTCCTGAGGTAGGGCCCAGACTCCAGAAGAAGGGCACTGAACCCCTTTCAACTCCACCTCAGAGCACCTCTAGGCTTGATCTCTGCCCCCAGCTCCCACCCCTCTACTGAACATCTCAAAGAGCCAACAGAAAGCTGTGTTTACTCTGCCAAGCAGCATCCCTAGAGAGGGAGGTGAGGACAAATAAATTTTCCTGCCTCAGCTCTGGAAAGCAGGCTGTTAGTTACCTGTGGTTCCAGGCAGCCTGCCTGCTAGGTAACCACTTGCTAAGCTGGCCCCAGTGCTTAACCCCTTGGCACCCAGGGCTGAGGTGGAGTGTCCAGGCGTGGACAGCTCTGGGAGACTCCAGGAACTAGAGGAGGCTGGGCGTGGCTTCCGGAGCCTACAGAGAAGGTCTAATTCAGGTGAAATATTCAGGAGGATGGCCCAGAATGACTTCAGAACTAGGGTTTAAATTGGCTTTACTTGGCCTTTCCAGATCGGCTGTCCCCCAGTCCCCACCCTCAACCCCTGCCCCAGGAATGTAGGCTCCAAAGGAGCAGCAGGAGCTGAAAGCTCAGCCTATGGTTTTCGGTAGGTGTTCTGGTTTGTGATGGGCTGGACCAGAGATGCCCACTCACCTCAATCTCCTCTGGTTTTCTCCAGATAACAGAAAACTGCCGTGTGGGAAGCAGAGGCCTGCCTTCCTGGGGAGAGGAGCCAGACCCTGGGCCACAACTGGGTGGGCCAGTTAGAAGGCAGTCTTGGGCTAGCATTATTCATATACGAGCATCCCTGTAAAGTTTGCCAAGCACTTTCCCACATGTTGTCTCATTTAAGGAGCCCCATAATGAACTTGTAAAGCAGAAATTAGCCCCCGGCCTGTGATATAGTGGTTCAAAACCAGGCTCTATTACTCACTAGCTGTGATGCCTCAGAACAATCACTTCACCTCTCTGAACCTCATTAACCTCACCTGTAAAATGGGGCTGAGAGCTGCCCGGGAATTTTTGCTGCAAGGCTTAAATGAAATCATGGATCCAAAGAGCTCAACAGCAGCTGGCATGTGGTCAGCAAATCTGTAAGCCTTTCCTTCAGATTCCTCATTTTATAGAAGAGGAAAATGAGGCTCAGTGAGCTGTCAACTTGTAATCTTCAAAATGTTTTTAAAAAAATCATTCGAATGCATAGTGAGAGGCTTCCCTAGTGGTTCAGTGGTAAAGAATCCACCTGCCAGTGCAGGAGACTCAGCTTTATATCCTGATGGGGGAAGATCCCACATGCCGTGGAGCAACTAAGGCTGTGTGCCACAGGTATCGAGCCTGTGCTGAAGAGCCCGGGAGCCACGACTGCTGAGGCCCTCACGCCCTAGAGCCCTGCTCCTCCACAACAGGAGAAGCCACCACGATGAGAAGCACGAGCACCACAACTGGAAAGCAGCCCCCACCCGCCACAACTGGAGAAAAGCCCACGGACAACAAGGACCCGGCACAGCCGTATGTAAATAAATATTGTTTTTAATGCACCCTGAGCACCTGTAAAGTTGTATTTCACTCATTCATGAAGAATCTCTCAGGATGACAAAGCTGGCTCAGAGGGGTGCGTGCTAATCCTCTTCAGTAGCGTTAGACTCTTTGCAACCCCTGTGGACTGTAGCCCTCCAGACTCCTCTGTCCGTGGGATCCTTCAGTCAGACTACTGGAGTGGGTTGCCATGCCCTCCTCCAGGGGATCTTCCTGACCCAGAGATTGAACCCAAGTCTCTTGTCTCCTGCATTGGCAGGTGGGTTCTTTACCACCAGCACCATCTGGGGAGCCCCTGGTTCACAGGGCTCATTGATCAGCAAAGCACAGAGAAGGCTGAAATAAGATTGCTAGTTAAGAGTCTCAACTGGCAAATGCCCTACAGCAGAGGTTCCCAGCCTCCAGGCCGAGCACGGTACCTCCTTGTCAGATCAGTGGCAGCATGAGATTGAAAAGAAAGTGCACAGTAAGTTTGGATGGAAGGGGAGTTTAGAGAGTGGATACAGTATATGTATGGCTGAGTCCCTTCGCTGTTCACCTGAAACTATCACAGCATCATTAATCAGCTATCTACAACTGTTGTTGTCGTTAACCCAAGGACTGTAGCCCATGAGGCTCCTCTGTCCATGGGATTTCCCAGGCAAAAATACTGGAGTGGGTTGTTGTTTCCTGCTCCAGAGGATCTTCCCAACCCACAGATCAAACCATTCTCCTGTGTTGGCAGGCGGACTGTTTACCACTGAGCCACCGGGGAAACCCATACCCCAATACAAAAGTTTAAAAATAAAGTGCACGATAAATGCAATGCACTTGAATCATCCCAAAACCACGCCCACCATCCCTGGTCCATGGAAAAATTGTCTTCCATGAAATTGGTCCCTGGTGCCAAAAAGATTGGGGACTGCCACCCTAAAGCACATGACTGTAACCTTTGGGGTGATCTCTGCTGGTCAGAAATCATTTGTGTCACTATTGGACAAAAGTCCTTTCTATCTTATCTGTTTTCTATAAGTTAGTATCTTAGTCTCAGGCTTATAAAACATCTGGACCCTAGTACACAGGGAGTCACGTGACCCTCAGGGGCTGTTAGATGATGCCCCAGTGGACAGATGAAGGTCAAGCACTATCCCCATTGCCTCACTTCCAAGTTCGTATACTCTTCCTTAATAAAGTCAAGTGTTGACAGGATGGGAAAGGGAACGACTGACCTGCAACCTATATTAGGATTACTTCTGAGTGAGAATTCCAGATCTTGTTGCTCTGGAAAGCCTAGTCCTGCCACCATATTAGGCTGATGGTGAGAAACTGAAGGCCCAGGAAGAAAGGGTATGACTTGTCCAAGGTCACAAGGCATGCCTGGGGGAGAAGCAGAGGGCAGACCTGCTTTTCCCAACTTCCCCCCCAGAGTCCCTTGGGCTGCTCCCCTGGCCTTCCCCCAGGTATGAATTATCCACTGTGAGCTTAGTGGGACAGACATATTTTAGCAGGAGCTGGATCGATACTGCAGGGCCTTGTAGGTCTTCACCATAGTTTGGGGTTATCTGTGCTCCAGCAAGTGGAAGCTGAGACCCCAGAGCCTCCCAAAGCCTTCAGCCCCCTCTCCTATTAATTCTGCAGTGAGACACCCAGATAGTTCCAAGTGGGAGGAAAAAACACCAGCAGATAAGAAGCAGCAGATGGGTTTCCACGGTGATAGCTCCAAGTGTCTTTCTTCTGGAACGGAGATGGGCTTGCTGGAGGAAAAACACTGGGGCGGGAAGGAAAACCCAAATCCTAGCCCCAATCTATCCAGATGGACAACTTGGAAATCTTTTGTGCAAATCATCTCCCTGCCCTGGGACCTGAGTGGGGACAGAGGACTTCATTTGTTGGGTGCCTGAGGGTCAGCCATGGTGTTCTGAATGCCAAACATTCATGATCTCATCTAATTCTCTTCCCAGCAAGCCTTTGAGGAAGGAGCTATTAGCAGCATTTTACAGATGAAGAAGCAGAAGCACAGAGAGATGAAGCCGCTTGCATAGAAACACAAGCTTGCTAAGCACTCTTGACCATAGCACTCTACAGGGCACCAATCCTCTCCTCGCTGGGAGACTAGATATAATCTTTCTGGAAATTTCAGCCCAACCCAGAGAAGGAAGGCCCGGAGGGAGGCAGACTCAGAGTGCAAAGAGGGAATGCTTCAGATCAAATACAAAGACGTTAGTGCCCATTTTCTACCTGGGCACCTTGGCTAACATGACCCCTGGCACCTCAGGTAAGAAGAAACCCCATGCTTAGGCAGCCCCCAGGCAGCGTGATGCCACTATGGAAATGAAACCAACATGGTAGTGCTCAAAGCTCCCGGATGCCAGCGAGAGCCCCTCCTCATCCCCAAATCCGAATGAAAGGCCTGCTGCAAACTTACCATGCAGAAAACAAGACCTCTGCCTCCTCCCAGAAGCCTCCAGGCAGGAGCCAGACCCCAGGCCTTCTGTCCCCCTCTCCTTGGTTGTCTCCTCCTCCTATTTACTGCTCTCCACTCCTTCCTGCCCCGTCCCACTCCCCTCTTCCTGAAGTGTGACCTCTCCCACTGATCAGAGCCCAGGTACAGGACTGGGACTCCTGGAGGCTTCTGTGAACCCTGAAGAGCCTGATGGAGGCCCCAGAGCACTTGGCAGAGCCCAGAGGTATATTTTTAGGATGAGCCAAGGCAATCCTGCCTGGCAAGATTCCCTGCTTTCTCTTCCTCCATCCAAGCCCCAGAGCAACTGCGCAATTTGCTTCTGGACAGGTCCAGGCCCCAGCTGGCCTGAGAGCCCCGCTGCAAGGATGGAAGTAGGAGAGGCCTTGTGTACGGATGCAAGTGTGGGTGTGGGCACGAGCCAGCCAGTGTGCCCAGGACTGGGGCCAGGGGAGCTGGAACAGGATCCATATCCCCACAAACCCCTCACCAGCTGGCCTTGGCCTCCTACCCTCCTAACGTTGTCCATCATCCATTCATTCACTCATTCAACAAGCATGTGTTG
Organism: Madoqua kirkii; assembly: GCA_006408675.1. NCBI lineage: Eukaryota > Metazoa > Chordata > Mammalia > Artiodactyla > Bovidae > Madoqua > Madoqua kirkii. Next base: position 23,649 of record SJYC01026484.1, read on the forward strand.
GCCATTTATTATACTAATGCTGGGGATGAGAAGGATGAATGTGATATGACTCCTAGCCTCAGAACTGAAATCCTGACCTTCTCCCCCTAATCGGCTCCCCACTCAGTTCATCTCAGTTGACAGCAGCTCCATCCTGCCTGCGGCTCAGGCTCAGGCCAAACCTCACATCCGATCCATCAGCACATTTGCTGTTTCGCCCTGGCTCAAAATAGATCCAGGATCTAACTGCTTCTTACTCCTTTCACCCGTGTCTCCCTGGTCCAAACCACCATCACAGCTCACCTGCCTGACTCACCTGGCCCCATGGGTCTCCCTGCTTCTGTCTCTGCTGCCAAATCAGCCTCTTGCCAAGAGTTCCCATGGTGCTGGGAAAACAAGGTCAGACCAGGCATACAGCAGGCAGAGTCCCTACCCAGAACCTGTACCCTGGCGGGAATGAGCTTCCCCTAGAAACACCTTCCACTTACTCCCTCACCTCAAAGGCCAGCTTTCCCTGCCTTTTTTTTTTTTTTAATACTTATATATTTATTTGACTCTGTCACGCCTCACTTGCTGCACATGGAATCTCTTACTTGCGACATAGGAACACTTTAGTTGCAGCATGTGAAATCTAGTTCCCTGACCAGGAATCGAACCCAGGCCCCCTGCATGGGGAGCACGGAGTCTTAGCCACCGAACCACCAGGGAAGGCCCCACGGAGGCCTGCCTTTAACATTTAACAGTGCAGGCCCTTCCCTTCTCCAGAGCACTATTGCCAACTATCTCATGGGGTATGTTACTTGTCTGTTTTGTTTATTGCTGATTTTCCCTCTCAGGAAAGCAGACTCCACCAGAGCAAGATTTTGTTTGCTTGGTTCACTCCCTGAGGGCCTGCCTGGCCCAGAGCAGAGGCTCAGTAAGTAGCTATAGAATGAGTGAGTGACTTGTGGGGTGACCCACAAAAAAACTGTCCCTGCCTCCATTTTTGCCATTTCCTGTCTGTCCTCCACACACAACCACAGTGATGTCATTGCCTCAGACAGCTTTTCTGACCCCCTAGGTTAGGCAGCCCCTGTGGGCCCTTCCATAGTCCCCTTCCCTCATCCTGCATTTGCCTGGTAGCTGACCTCTCTTCCCTAGGACAGTTAATTTCGGGGGAGGGAGTGCATAATATTTGTCTCACTCAGGAGCTAGAATGGTCCAGAGGTGAAAGGAATGGACAGCCTAGGTCTAAGTCCAGGCTGAGGTGTGGAAATTGAGTCACGTCACCTAAGCTGGGGCTTCCCTGGCTGTCCAGTGGTTAAGGTCCTTGCTTCCAACACAGGAGGCACGGATTCAGTCCCTGATCTGGGAACTCAGATCCCATATACCAAGGGGCAAGGCCCCCAAAAAGAAGTTACCTCTGTTCTCTGGGTCCATTTCCTCACCTGGAAAATGGGGATAATAATAGTCTCTCCCTCAAAGCCCCCTCAGGAGAGGGTTGAATAAACCAATCCACTGGCACATAGAGCCACAGATGGCACCAAGTACACTATGAATGTTACTATTACTGTTCTTCAGAATTATATCTCCAGAGCCTGGCACCAAACCTAGCCTGTACTTAGTACCTATTGTTTGCTGGATTAGGGACTTCCCTGGTAGTTTGGTGGTTAAGAACCCACCTTCCAATGCAGCAGACACAAATTCAATCCCTGATCAGGGAACTAAGATCCCACATGACGAGGGGCAACTACTGAGGCTGTGCTCTCTGGAGATCAAACACTGCAAATCCCGTGTGCTGCGACTACGACCAGAAGTAGCCAAGATAAATAAATATATATATTTTGTAAAAAAAAAAAAAAAAAGTATTTGCTGGATGAATGAATGAGTGTGTACAGGCACAGAGGACAAGGAGCGGCATGAGAACCTAAAGGAGGGCCCTAACCCAGCCGAGGAGAGTCAGGGAAGCTTCCTGTAGGAAGGGAGCTTTGTGCCAATTCCTGGAGGAGGAGGAGTTAATGGAGGAAGGTGAGAGGCAGGAGCAGCGAGTGCAAAGCCCCCTTTCTCTTGCTGCAAGAGAGAGCCTGATGCCTGTGGGAAGTCAGCGTCTCCCTTAGTGACTGACCCTGTAGTGTGAAGAGGCCAGAGTCCCCCTGTGTGGGCCATTTTGAGGACATTCTTGAGTGTGTGAATGGTGCCCCACCCCAGGCTGGCTGCCCTCCGAGGCCCTAACATTCCTGTGGTGGCTCCCTCATCGCATCAGCAGCCCTCTGCGATCAAGGGAAGGCAAGAAGGCAGGAGGCTAGGACTTCCTTGGTGGTCAAGGGGTTTAGAATCCACCTTCCAACGTGGGGGACACCGGGCCAGTCCCTTGTTGGGGAACTAGGATCCCACTTGCCTTGTGGCAACTAAACCCACATAGCAACTACTTGGCCCTCATGCCACCCTGCACCACAATAGAGAACCCATGTGCTGCAATGAAGATCTGATGCAGCCAAATAAATAAGTAAATATTTTTAAATTAAAAAAAGAAAGAAAGAAGCCAGGAGACTGCTACTTGTTGGGGGACACCCCCCACAGGGTAGGCCTGGCTTTTAACTAGGCTATGGTCTTAAAGTGGATATTATTACTCCCTCCCTATAGAATCAGGGACAGAGGCCCAACATTGTCCAGCCAGTAAGAGGTAGAAGCAGAGGCCACTCCAGGTCAGACTGGGGCTCCTGGCAGCCAGCCTGTCTCTCTGTCACTTCAGTGACTCCTCAGTGGGTGCATCACCCATTCCTGACTCCCGCCACAGAGCACAGACCCAAGAACTGAGAAGTAGGGGGTTCCTGGGGGGAACCCTCAGTGGGGTGTGGATCAGTGGAGTCAGGAAACGGAGCCTTCAGGAAAAAGAAAGTGCTGGTCACTTAGTCGTGTCAGACTGTTTGTGGCTCCTCTGTCCATGGAATTCTCCAGGCAAGAACCCTGGAGTGGGCTGCCATTTCCTTTCTCCATGGGCTCTTCCCAACCCAGGGATCTAACCCAGCTCTCCTGCATTGCAGGTGGATTCTTTACCATCTGAGCCACCAGGGAAGCCCTTCACCCTCAGGAAGAACTCCACATATGGACTGGAACAAGGATCCAGTACTACAGACCCTTCCAACAGAGCTCCAGGTAAGGGCGGACCCATGGGCCTGAGTCTAAGGTGTCAGGAAAGGTACTGGAAAAGCTGGAGCTAGAGTTGGATTGGCAGAGGCTAAGGGTGAAGGAAGAGAGGCCAATCCTGGGAATAGTTGGAAGCACCTTACCCAGTATCACACACCCACCCCGCAGCCACTTTATGCCTCACTTATCTCATCTGTTGATGGAAGGGGTTAAAACTTGGAGAGCCTGTATCCCATCTAGGAGCAAGCCCCCCATCTGCAGTGACTCTAAGGACACTAGTCAGGACCTCAAGTTTCAAATCCCACCCTGCCACTCCTTAGCAGTGTCTCCTTAGAAGATACCATCCCCTCTCTGAGTTTCACTCTGCTCATCCATAGGAAACGACAGTGATTAAACCTTGGCCTTCTAAGGCTGACGTGAGATAGAGATTGGAGTAGCTCAAGGCCAGTCATGAGCTGTGGGCCCTGCTGGTTATCATTACTAGCAATCCAGAAAACTGGTTTGGAAGGGGTTAAGTGGAAAGCTTGCCTCCCAGACAGGAGCCAATCAGAGCTGGCAGGGGAGGAGTCAGGCTGCCGCTGGGAAAGAGATCTAGATTGACCAAACACTGCCCTGAGAAGGGAGGCGAGACACAGCAGGGCTTGGAGCCATGGGGCAGGGGCTTGGCAGGGGGTCCCCGGCCTCTGCACCCTGATAGCTCCAAGCCGAGGGTGCAGGACCAGCTGCTAGAGGTGGAGGAAGGAAGGACTGAGCTGCCTGGGCTGGGACAGAGGCAGGGTGGGAGAGGACCAGGGCTTAGAGCCCTCCCAGCCCCCCAAGCAGGGGCCACCGGCTGCACTCAGGCCTTGTCCTCAGCTGACCCTGAGAGCCCACATGGGATGTAGGGTCTAATTTTAGCTCCAGCCACAGGGCCCTCAGCCCAGGAGTGCTTGCCAGTGGACACAGGGGGGCCGGGCTGCTTAGGGGCTGCTCAGAAAGGGAGAGGATTGGGGAAACCAGCCCTGCTTCCATCCAGCCCTGCACCTTGGCCAAACCGCCTCGTGTGGGAATCCTGACAGGTCCCCCATGGCCTGGCAGACCGCCCTCCTCTCCCTCAAGGCCAAGGTCAGGGGGTGCAGCCAGGAGGGCAGAAGGACACTGGCTTGCAGTCTGCACAGGGGTTGCATCAGCCTGAGCAGCACCCAGGGGCAGGGGGCCTGCTGTGAAGGGCAAAAACTGGCTTGGTTGTCCAAAGGCCAAGGAAGCAGAGTTCGGACCACAAGAAGGCAGGGCCAGAGAGCGGGGTCCTCCCTGGCCCGTGACTTGTGACTTGCTATTGGATCTTGCCCTTCATAGGCCTCAGTCTTCCCATCTGTACAATGAGGGTGCTGACCTAGAAGGTGGATCCCCATCCCAGAGGCCCCCTCTGTGAACCCCTGGCTTTCCCTGCTTCCTGCAGCCCTGGCTGTGGGTGGCCACATGCAGTCATGGAGAAGAAAGTCCCTTTGGCTGGCCCTGTCGGCCTCCTGGCTCCTCATCCTGCTAAGAGTCTTCCCAGTTCTCCGCCTGGCAGAGCCTGCCAGACGCCAGGCAAGGGGTCCCCAAGGCTGGCCCCGCTGGCTGGATGCAGAGCTCCTGCAGAGTTTCTCCCAGCTTGGGGAGCTCCTGGAAGATGGCCCTCAAACTCTCAAGCCCCCCATGGCGGCAGCTGCTACTGGGAAGCTTGCTTTGATGCCTCGAGGTGCAGAGGTGGTGGCCTCAAGGTGTTCGTGTACCCAGCGGTTGGACCCACCTCTGAGACTCCGCGCAAGGTCCTGACTTCCATCGAGAGCTCCCGCTACCACACAGCCAGCGCTGCAGAGGCTTGCCTCCTCGTCCTTGTCCTCAGCCCCGACACCCCCCCTGGAGAGTGCCACCCGGCGCTCCCACAGTGGGATGGGGGCAAGAACCATCTGGTCCTCAGTCTCCACCCCTCCCCTTGCCTCCGGATCTTCCAGCTGGGACAGGCGATGGTGGCCGAAGCCAGCCCCGTGGTGGACACCTTCCGGCCCGGCTTTGATGTGGCCCTCCCGCTTCTCCCCACAGCCCACCCTTTGCGAGGGGGTGCCCTTGGCCAGCTGCGGCAGCACAGCCCCCTCCCTGGGGTGGCCCTGATAGCTGTGGCAGAAGAGAGGGGCGGGTGGCGCACAACAGGCACCAACTTCTCTGCCTGCCCCTGGGATGGACACTGTGAGCAGGACCATGGACCCAAGCAGTAAGTGGACCTCTCCCCTCGGGGGCTGGATGGGAGGGATCTGTGGTGGGAGTGAGCCCAGGAGCTGGAGTAGGATTGAGATGGGCAGATTTAGACCTCAGCTGCAGCAGGAGGGAATTGGGTTAGACAACAGAGAACACGACCACCAAGAAGGTGATCTGCTGCAAGGGGTGTTCAAGGCAGATTTTGGAATTTTTCCTTGGGGATCTTTAAAAGCATAAAATGTGACTCGCTCCTATTTACTCTTCTTTTATGCCAATCCCTCCTTCCCTAACATTTTACTGAACATACAAGTCTATAGTGCTTACTGCATGCCTGTGCTAGTCACTCAGTCGTCAACTCTTTGAGACCCCATGGACTGTAGTCTGCCAGGCTCCTCTGTCCATGGAATTCTGTAGGCAAAAATACTGGAGTGGGTAGTCATTCCCTTCTCCAGGGGATCTTCCTGACCCAGGGATTGAACCCAGGTCTCTTGCCTTGCAGGCAGATTCTTTTCCATCTGAGCTACCAGGGAAGTCCCACTATGTGCTAAGCACTTTTTATAAATGTTATCATAAAATAATACTAATCTCTATATTTTAAGTATTGGTGTACCAGACACTAAAGCCCAGAGAGGTTAAATAAGTTTCCTGAGGCCACCCAGCCAGAAAGAGTACAGCTAGCATTTTAATCTAGGGTTGCATGGCTCCAAAGCCTTCAGCATTAGAGTTCTGGGTTTTAAGCAGGAGTTTATGATCAATTCTGTCACATACCTCTGGGCCATGATCACAGATGGAAGCTGCTCCTATGTCTCATTTTGGGGATTAACCTCTAGCCGTTGGATATAGCAAATATGGATAAAGTCAGACCTGCAAAAGCATTCCCACCAGTGAGAGTGTCTGAATACATACAAGGGACATGGGGACCCATGGGGACATGGAGAACTCATTCAAAAATGTCTCTACCTGGGCTAGTTGGGGTGAAGCAGTTAACCCCTAAGCACTCTGATCCCTCTGCACCCTCAGGAAGCCAGCAATATCCAGAGACTGGCTGGGCTGGAGTTGGAACCTGTCACTCTAGAATCCTTCTCTTGTCTCCTGTGTCAGATATCTCCCTGTTCTTTGCTAGAACAACATGGCTTATTCTGAGCTCCACTTCCCTCCCAGGAATTCTTCACGTGGCCAAGCTCCATTTTTGCCTCTGCCTGGGGCTTCTGGGGCTTCTCTCAGCCACAGGGCTCTTGTGGGAATGAAATCTCTCTACCTCCCAAAGGCACGTGGCCTCCAGGGAGCCCCACAGCCAGGTAAGGAACAGCAGACCTGTCCCTCAGTTCCCACGGCCCTTCTGCCAGGACGCATCCCTAGCAGGCATCTTCTGGACCACACCTGAAGTGCTGGGGATCCCCCCAGGCAACCTCAAGCTCCAAATTCAGACGGAGCTGACCTTTGGTGACAAGGTCTCCACTCACTTGCCTGGCCTTACTTCTGATTAGACACTTAGCCATTCTTAGTTACAGGAAGTTCTTCTTTCAGCTGACTTTCAGTTCAATTCAGTTCAGTCGCTCAGTTGTGTCCAACTCTTTGCGACCCCATGAATCGCAGCACGCCAGGCCTCCCTGTCCATCACTAGCTCCCAGAGTTCACTCAGACTCACATCGATTGAGTCAGTGATGCCATTGAGCCATCTCATCCTCGGTCATCCCCTTCTCCTCCTGCCCCCAATCCCTCCCAGCATCAGAGTCTTTTCCAATGAGTCAACTCTTCTCATGAGGTGGTCAAAGTACTGGAGTTTCAGCTTTAGCATCATTCCTTCCAAAGAAATCCCAAGGTTGATCTCCTTCAGAATGGATTGGTTGGATCTCCTTGCAGTCCAAGGTACTCAAGAGTCTTCTCCAACACCACAGTTCAAAAGCGTCAATTCTTGGGCGCTCAGACCTCTTCACAGTCCAATTCTCACATCCATACATGACCACAGGAAAAAACATAGCCTCGACTAGACAGACCTTAGTTGGCAAAGTACTGTCTCTGCTTTTGAATACGCTATCTAAGTTGGTCATAACTTTTCTTCCAAGGAGTAAGCGTCTTTTAATTTCATGGCTGCAGTCACCATCTGCCGTGATTTTGGAGCCCCCCAAAATAAAGTCTGACACTGTTTCCACTGTTTCCCCATCTATTTCCCATGAAGTGATGGGACCGGATGCCATGATCTTCGTTTTCTGAATGTTGAGCTTTAGGCCAACTTTTTCACTCTCCACTTTTACTTTCATCAAGAGGCTTTTTAGTTCCTCTTCACTTTCTGCCATAAGGGTGGTGTCATCTGCATGTCTAAGGTTATTGATATTTCTCCCCGCAATCTTGATTCCAGCTTGTGCTTCTTCCAGCCCAGCGTTTCTCATGATGTACTCTGCATATAGGTTAAATAAGCAGGGTGACAGTATACAGCCTTGACGTACTCCCTTTCCTATTTAAAACCAGTCTGTTGTTCCATGTCCAGTTCTAACTGTTGCTTCCTGACCTGCATACAGATTTCTCAAGAGGAAGGTCAGGTGGTCTGGTATTCCCATCTCTTTCAGAATTTTCCACAGTTTAGTGACTGCTAAATGCTGTTGGTTACTGGTGAATCTGAAAGGTATTTTAGCCTGAATTTTGAGAAACTGAAACTTGGGGAGTGCACACGGTAGTTAGGAGCTCACTAAATGTTTACTGATTGAATCCAAACTGGCCAGAACCGGCCAAGATTTTCTAATAGCTGTGGGCCACCGTCTGAGTTGCCTTTTGATAGTTTATTTCCAAGGTGTCATGTCTGGCAGCCTCTAACTGTCCCCCGAACTTCAAGCAGTTCTGTGTTTGGCCTCCACCCACTTGCAGGCGTCAGGACTTGTAATCTCTGGAGTAGCTGGAGCCTCAGTTTCCCTGTAGTGCCAGGCAGCTGCTGAACAGCAGTCAAGTATTGGGACAGAGAGAGGGAGGCCTGCAGCCATGGGCCGCCCCCAGAAGGTGGCCTGAATAAACAAGTGCTGGCCAGAGAAAGCGGCAGTTCACCTCCCTGCCGCTGGCCCACATTTACTCCACTGGGGGTGGGGGGAAGGGCGAAAGGGAGCATTTGGGGAGAGCCCCCTCTCCAGGCGGGTGCTGTGCCAGCCATGGCTTTTCCTCTCAAGCACCTTTCAAGAGAGGTGCTACTATCCCTATTTCAGGGAACAGGAAACTGAGGCTCAAGAGGTGGAAGGAGCCAGCCAGGGCCTTTGGTAACAAGCTCCTTGGTTCACCAGGGCCTCCCTCACTGCTCTGACCCAGCACTTATGAGCTGCAGAGCTTGAGATTAAACCGCACATTTCTGGCTCCAAAGCACATATTTTTCCACCTTCGTTGAACAGTCTCCTGTTGCTTTGGAATAAGCCTCTAACAGTTTAAATTGTTATTTATTTACTTTTATGAATAGAGGATTCATTCACAGGGTACAAAATTCCAAAGGCACAAAAGGGTATACAGTAATAACTCCCTGCCATTCCTGTCTCTGGCCACCCAGTTTTCCTTCCTGGAGCCAAACACTGTTGCTAGTCTCTCTTGCGTCTTTTCTGAAGTACTCTGTGTAGGTATAAACGTGCATAGGTTCTTCCCTGCTTTTTTTAAAAACATAAATTTAATGCATGTTTTAAGATCCCCTGCCCTGTCGCCACTGAGCCCAGGAGGTGCAGTGCCTAGGGCCCATGATATTGTAGGAGCCCATGAAACTGTTTTCATTTCTTTGACAATCAGAAGGAAAAAAGAAATGAACTTTTGAATAGAAGAAAATGCTTTAATATATTAGTATGTTCATTTTTATACCAACACAGTTGTCGAATATAATTTTTATAATATTTTTATGGTTGAGAGGCTGCAAAGGCCAGAGCCTAGGGCATTGCAAATTGCAATGCGGCCCTGGGGCCATGGGCGGAGTCACATCATCAGCAGCCTTGGACACTGAGGCCCCAAGTCCATGGCAAACACTTTACAGAGTCACAGATGATCAGCAGTCACCATGACATCCCTTCTACAACACACAGACACACACACGTGCATGCATGCACACACACACTCACACATACATGCCATGCAGTGCTCAACCAGCCTCTGATAGGGAACTCGACATCCCCAAGGCCACCCACTGACTACTCTCAGCCAGCTCCATTACTAGAATTTGTGCCAAAACTGACCTTTCAGACATTTGATCCATTGGTGCTGAGTCTCCTCTCTGTTGACACTGAGCGCCCATTCTCTGCAGGGTTCTCTGCTTGGCCCTGGCTGAAGGAGGCACAGCCCCAACCCTCAAGTAGCTCGGTCTTATTAGAGAGACAGGCAAGTCCCTGGTTATGATAGACACTGTTAAGCAGACAGAGGCTGGGCATACCTTTCATCTCATAAGGTTGCTGTGAGAATGAAGTGAGTCTAAGTACTTAAAGCACTTAGAACAAAGGACATGCTCAGTGAAGGTTAGCTCAGTTCATTACTTCGTCAGGGCACGGAGGGGCTGTGGGAGCAGAGAGGAAGGCACCATCTCTGGAGAGACCATGGCGGCCTTCCCAGAGGAGGTGATATTTGAACTTTAGACATTAAGACTGAGTAGAGGGAGCTCTTCAGGCTGCAAGGCAGGGACGGGTGCTTCAGGCTGAGGAAGAAGGATGTGCACACACACAGAGGGGACAGTGGAGGTCAACGAGGACTGTTTATTCAGTAAGTTCTCTGGCTCTGGTTTCTCCGTAGCCTTCAACTTAGGAGTTTTCAGTCCTTTAGGGGTTTATCGAGGAGGAAGAGAGGACTCTGGCTGGCTGGCGCCGTGGCTTTTAGTGAGATGGATTGTGTCCTGTTTTTAACTTGCAGCTTCTTCCAGGAGAAGCCTGATGGACACCTGAGCATCAGACAAAGAAAGCAGGGTCCGCTGGGAGACTCCTGGGCAGCAGCTCTAGGGTAGTCCAGATAATCCAGGGTCAGGGGTCAGCAGACCTTGGTTCTAGTTCCAGCAGAGCCCCCACCCTTTCTGAGACCCTGAGCCAGTCCTCGGGCTCTCTGAGACTCAGTCTCCCCATCTGTTCAAGGAAGGTTGGTCCAGAGGCTAACTACTCCTAGGATTGCTTCCTGAAAGTTCAGACTCAGGACCAGACAGGCTGTAGGTGAGAAGGGTCCTGGGATGCTCTCGGCCCTACTCCTCAGTCCCACTCAGAGCAAGCCTATGGGCCCCAGAGTCCTGTGCACACCCGTGTTTGCACATACACACACACCACACACACACACACACCACACCACACCACACACACACCACACACACACACACACACACACACACCCCCTGCAGCCCAGAGTCCTGTGCACATCCATGCGTGCGTACGTGCATGCACACACATGCAAGCATGTACACACACACACACACACACACACACACACACACACACACCCCGTAGCCACATCATGGCACTCCTTCCCTGGCTGGGCAGTCCCAGGGTAGGCAGTGGCTCTGAGGAGGCTGTGACTCCTACCCCACCCCCTACAGACACGCGGCCTGAGGGTGGCCCTGGGCCTGGGGGGAGGGAAGGGGGAGGAACAGAGGAGGCCTGTCCTCTGGGCGAGGGGGCCTCTCTGGGCAGCTGCTTCCTGTGTGGTTCCAGGCTGGGGGCCCAGCCCACCTTCGGACAGAAGAGCCTTTCACAGGCCTGGGCTCTGAGGATGGGGGGAGGGCAGGGCATGGAGGCCACTCAGGTGAGGGGTGCCCAGAAGTCTGCGTGTGGCGAGTGGTGGGAGGGCAAACACGTATGTACGTGCCCAAGTCAGTGGAAACAGCAGTTCGGCTGCCTCCCATTTTGCAAATGAGCAAACCGTGGTCCAGAGAAAAGAAGGGAGGTGCCTAATCCTGAGGGCAGTGGCAGAGAGCTTGAGCTCGGGGTTCCTGCCCGCTGCCCCAGCAGTGGACAGGGGCAGTGAGTGGCTGTGCGCATGCAAAAATGTTAAAATATGAGAACATGATGGTGGGCTTGCACATTGTGAATTTGGGAGTGTTAGTGTGGAGGGCTGGGGGCAGCTGTCTTGGGCTTTCTATGTGCAGGACCCCTTCCTGTGCCTCTTTAGGGCCCACCCCGGGGCGACGCTGCCCAGTGCCACCTTCTGCCTCATCCCTGGCCGCAGTCCTGATGCCTTGCACTTCCTTCAAGCCTTGCAGGTACAACCCGGATAGGGCACCGCCCCCCAGCCCTCTCCCACCACACTCCTGAACTGGAAGGGTAATCTAAGCCCAGACCAATGGGAAGGAGCAGTGAGCTGCCCACTCCTTTAGTCTGAGACTCAGGCGTATCTCCAGCCATATTCACTGCATCTTTACCCCTTGCCCCCAGTGCAGCAGAGAGGAGGGGAGAGTGTGTGCAGGCTGGGGCTGGGCTCCCCAGTGTCCCCTCTACCCCCAGGCTGGCTGCATTCCTGTGCTTCTCAGCCCTCGCCGGGAGCTGCCCTTCTCGGAAGTCATCGATTGGACCAAGGCGGCCGTTGTAGTTGACGAGAGGCTCCCACTTCAGGTAGCTCGGGGCTCTGCCTGTGGGGTGGGGACTTAACTCGGGACATGGGGGGACCCTGGGATCCTAGCCCTCACCCTTATCCTCCATTTATGTACATTGATGACTTTAACCCCAGCCCTAAGCCTCTGGGGTCTGAGAGCAAGTCCTCAGCCTCTTTCAGCCTCAGTTCCCCCATCTGTACAATGGGATAAGTTAGACTAGATGATCTCCGTGGGCCCAATCCCACCGGTCCATGACTGCTTAAGTACCTAGCTTACGGAAAAATCACCAAAAAATCCAAAATCTGAGCGTCTACATGGAGCTTGGAGTGGGAAAGCAAAACGCTCAGTGATTTTCCCGTCTGATGAAACTAACTTTGCCCATCTCTAAAAAATATAAACTTAAGCCTCACCCCTCTACCCCCAGGCTGGCTGCATTCCTGTGCTTCTCAGCCCTCGCCGGGAGCTGCCCTTCTCGGAAGTCATCGATTGGACCAAGGCGGCCGTTGTAGTTGACGAGAGGCTCCCACTTCAGGTAGCTCGGGGCTCTGCCTGTGGGGTGGGGACTTAACTCGGGACATGGGGGGACCCTGGGATCCTAGCCCTCACCCTTATCCTCCATTTATGTACATTGATGACTTTAACCCCAGCCCTAAGCCTCTGGGGTCTGAGAGCAAGTCCTCAGCCTCTTTCAGCCTCAGTTCCCCCATCTGTACAATGGGATAAGTTAGACTAGATGATCTCCGTGGGCCCAATCCCACCGGTCCATGACTGCTTAAGTACCTAGCTTACGGAAAAATCACCAAAAAATCCAAAATCTGAGCGTCTACATGGAGCTTGGAGTGGGAAAGCAAAACGCTCAGTGATTTTCCCGTCTGATGAAACTAACTTTGCCCATCTCTAAAAAATATAAACTTAAGCCTCAAATCTCCTGAGAAGTGGAGAACAGGGCAAGAAGCTAGCAGGAATAGCTTCCTTTCACTGAGCCTCTACAATGTGCTAAACACTTAATATATATCAGCTACTTTAATCCTTGCAACCATTCTATGAGGCCAGGACTATCTGTCCACTTTACAGATGAGGAAACAGACTCAGAGAGGTTAAGTGCTTCATCCACAGTCACACAGTTACTAAGTGGCATTTAAACCCAGCTCTGTGTGACCCTTGAACACTTGATTGCTAAATTACCTGGGATTTTGCCAAGGATGACAGCTGCCAACCCACATAGAGAACCGCGGGGAGCCGACTTCTGGTTCCAGACCCGCACCCTAGGTTGTCCCCACACCAGGTGAGTCAGAGCCTGCCAGGGACCCATGCTTCCTCCTTTCTCCCTCTGGCCCCAGGTCCTGGCTGCCCTCCAGGAGATGCCCCTCACACGGGTCCTTGCCCTGCGTCAGCAGGCCCAGTTTCTGTGGGATGCCTACTTCTCCTCCGGGAGAAAGTCATCCATACCACTCTGGAGGTGAGGGGGACTCACCTGAGGGGGACTTGGATGCCTGGCTCCACCCCATCCCTGTCCCCTCGCCATGCCCCTTTCTTCCAACACCTCCTCTGCCCTGGTGCTTAGGCTTCCCCCTTGAAGATGCTTCTAGGAAGAATCTGAGACTTGGCTCCGAGGTCCTGAATGAGCTCCTTCTCTGGTCTTAGCCCAGTTTCCCGCTCTCTAGAGCGACATCTGTAGCAAACAGATTTCTAAGCATGTGCCAGCTCCAGCTGATAGGCCCTGGTTGCCTGGGGCTTGTGTTGGGAGGGATTCTAGTTTCTGAAAGAACGTCATGGCCTGTTCGTGGTGTCTGCCATGAGTGCAGACAGCATCAGGCAGTGACCCCTACTCTGGACTCTGAACCCTGCTGTCCCTAGCCATCTGGTGATGCAGATACTGCCCTCCCCGATTCCTGGAGGGGCTGGTGTGGGGCTGCACGAGGTCCTGGCTTCCTCAGGCCCCGCCCACCGCCGCACTGGCCACGCCCTCTGCCCAGCCTTCTCTCCTTATGCAGATTATTCAGGACCGAATCTCCGGAGCAGTTGCTCGCCCCTCGCTCCTGTGGAACAGCCCCCCAGGGGCACTCCTGGCCCTGTCCACTTTCTCCACAAGCCCCTCAGACTTCCCCTTCTACCACCTACAACAAGGTGAGTGCCCTAGGGATGGGACAACTTGAAGTCCCCTCGTCAACTCTCCCCAAGTCTGCCCCAGCCTCAACCCTAAGGTCCCACCAAGCCCCTCTCCAAATCCCCCACCCCTTTCGGCTCCCCGGGTTCCCAACTCAGGTCATTCTCCAGGGCGTTCTGTTCTCTCCCACCCTAACAGCCTGTGTCTCATTCCTCCAGGCTCTCGTCCTCTGGGCAGGTTCAGTGCCCTGATTTGGGTGGGGGCTCCAGGCCAGCCCCCCCTGAAGCTCATCCAGGCGGTGGCAGGCGCCCAGCACTGTGCCCAGGTCTGCCCCCTTGCCAGCTGGGTGCTTGAATCCAGAGAAGGGGCAAGGAACAGGCTGGGGCCCTTGAAGACATCTGGATACCAAGAATAACCACACATTGTGGGGGAGCCATGGGAAGGATTTTCAAGTACCATTGCTGCCTTCCTCTTTCAGTTCCAAGTTCTTCCCTAGGTCCTTTCCCCCACCTCCATCCCCTCTTCCCTCATGGAAACTGATGAAGCCCCCTGAAAAACAGGCACCTCTTGGGAGGTTGAAGTAAACGTACATGCATTCATTTGCTCATCTGGCATTTTCTGAGCACCCTGGGCTTGATAAGGACTTCCCTGGTGGCTCAGACAGTAAAGCGTCTGTCTACAATGAAGGAGACCCGGGTTCAGTCCCTGGGTTGGGAAGATCCCCTGGAGAAGGAAATGGCAATCCACTCCAGGACTATTGCCTGGAAAATCCCATGGACAGAGGAGCCTGGTAGGCTACAGTCCATGGGGTCGCAAAGAGTCAGACACGACTGAGCGACTTTACTTCACTTCTGGGCTTGATGCTGAGGATGCAGAGAAAAAGCAGGAAAGGATTCTGCCCCAGATTCATATTTAGTTAGCATCTCCCAGCACACAGACTGTCAAATGTCACTTCCAGAGAAACCAGATAGACTCTTGAGAGTACTTGAAAAGGAAATAAGCAGTTTGTTCAGCCAGAGCACAGATGGAGCAGCTTCAAAGATGGGACACTTGAGCTGGGCTGGGAATGATAAAAGAACAAGAGGAAGATGGGGGAAACCTTCGAGAAAAGATGGGGATGGGGTCAGGGTCCAGGCTAGGTGTGACGTGAGCTCTAACGCTACAGATAGCTACCTGTGTGTTACTGGAATTCATGCCTTCCAAAAACCCAGAGGCAAAAACAGGGCAGCCATGAATGCACCTTGGATCCAACTAAATTCCTTCCAAAGTCACCTACAACAGTGGCTCCCCTAAACTTCTTCCCCCCTGAGAAAGAGTACTCCTGGGACACCTCCCCACCACCACCACCTTCTGCCCCAGACTTCAGGACATCATCCCCCATCTTTCCTTCTAGATCTTGGTTCTCTGGAGCAGTAGGAAGCCACCCCCACCCAGGTGGCCTGAGACAGCAGTGCCCTTGACAGTCCTTGATGGGCACAGGAAGGTGAGGATGGGGAGGGGCCCAGGAAGGGCAGAAGGCTGGGATCTGGGGAACACACACACGGCAGGATTGACTTGGGCCTGAGCCACAGCTGGACTTCAGGTTGGGCCTGGAGAAATGATACCATGGGTTTCAGCTGCAGGCCTAATAGAAATGATTCTCTTCCATCCCTGTGAATTGTACTGCCAGAGAACCAGGTTTTGTGTGATGAGGGAAGGCAGAGGGACTCCCTTGCTGTCTCAGGTAAGGGAGAGAGGGGAAACTTGGACAGGTGGCAGCATTTGGGGTGGGGGTGGGGATGGGGCAGGTGGCTTCCGAGAATCTGGGTTGGTGTGACTAACCGCTTGCTGTGCCATCCTGGGCAAGCCCATCTCTCTGAACACAGGATGTTTAACAACACCTTCCAGGGTTAAGATGAGCATCTGATGTGCCACTAGAGGAATCCTGAAATGTCAAACCTGGAAGGAACCTAGACACCAATGGCCCCATTTAACCAAAGGGCAAACTGAAATCCACAGAAGGAAAGCGAGGTCCTCGGGTCCGAGTTCCTTGCAGACTTGTTTTCACGGCTCTTCCTTTTACACCATGCCTGCAGGGGGTGGCGGGGGTGGGGATCCTGCTTAGCAGATATTCAGATTCTCACCGTGGGAGCCTGGAGAGGGGTCCCACAGCTGAGTTGCCCTCCATCCCGTCCCCCTGCAGGCCAGTGACCGCTTCCTCCCGTACAGCGCCATCAACACCGATGCCATCCTGAGCCTGGACGCCCACAGCAGTCTTTCCACAAGTGAGGTGAGGACCCCCAAGAGGACCCCTGTGTGGGTCCTGGCAGCCCCTCAGAGTCCGGGAGCTGGGATGATCAAAGATCAAGAGGTCTAGCCTCCTGCTGTAGACATCACCCAGGTGAGGCATCAGCCCCTCCTTAGAAGTCTAACAGAAGCTTTCCACAGATTCTTTGGGCTTCCCTCGTGGCTCGGATGGCAAAGAATCTGCCTGCAATGCAGGAGACCCTGGTTCAACTCCTGGGTCAGGAAGATCCCCTGGAGAAGGGAATGGCTACCCACTCCAGTATTCTCGCCTGGAGAATTCCAGGGACAGAGGAGCCTGGCCAGGCTACGGGCCATGGGGCTGCAGAGGATCGGACACAACTGAGCGACTTTCACTTCACAGACTCTCTGAAAACATTTTCAGTTCCCAGCTGCAAAGCACTGTTTCTGTTTCCCAGTTGGGGAGTTCCTAAGCAACCCCTGGACATGTTCAGGCTGCCATCTCTTCCCTGAGCGTCCTCAGCCAGGCTGGCCTTGACTCCATGTCTCCGATGTCCCTGGCTCAGCAGAAAGTCCTTCCTCACGCCTCACTTAAATATCTCCCCAGGTGGACTTCGCTTTCACGGTATGGCAGAGCTTCCCGGAGCGGATGGTCGGCTTTCTCACATGGAGCCACTTCTGGGATGAGGCCCAGGGGGGCTGGGGCTACACTGGCAAGAGGGCCAATGAATTCTCCGTGGTTCTCACCTCAGCTGCCTTCTACCACAGGTACCAATGGTAACGCTGGCACTGGACTCAGAGGGTCACAGAGACCCCCTCTTTGAACCAGGAGCAGGGTGGTATGGGAGTGGACACATACAGCCAGCATATAGCCCAGAGATCCAGGTTCAAGGCCACTTCCCAGTGCTGTGATGGGCAAGTCTCCCTGCCTCTCTTGAAGTTCAGTTTCCTCATTTGTAAAGTGTACTCACCTCACAGGGCTGGTGTGACCATCAAATAAGAAAAGTACACGAAGTCCTTCGCACACAGATAGTCAACCAAAGGCAGCTAGTGGGATTTTAAGCAGAGCCATGCTGAGGCCATGGTCAGGGTTTGGATGTGGGGGAGGTGATAAATCCACAGCCTCCCTGAAGCTACTCTTTGGGCTGCCATCTTTGAAGGCCTGGGAAACAGCTGATCCTTTCCTCCTTCTCACTCTGCCTGAATTCAGACAGAGCCCAGGGGAGGGCCCCCCACGGAGCCTGAGGGAGAGGAAAGTTCATTTCAGTTCAGTTGCTCAGTCGTGTCCAACTCTTTGTGACCCCATGGACTGCAGCATGCCAGGCTTCTCTGTCCATTGCCATCTCCCAGAGTTTGCTCAAACTCGTGTCCATTGAGTCGGTGATGCCATCCAACCATCTCTTCCTCTATCATCCCCTTCTCCTACTGCCTTCAATCTTTCCCAGCATCAGGGTCTTTTCAAATGAGTCAGTTCTTCACATCAGGTAGCCAAAGGATTGGAGTTTCAGCTTTCGCACCAGTCCTTCCAATGAATATTCAGGACTGATTTCCTTTAGGATTGACTGGTTTGATCTCCTTGCTGTCCAAGGGACTCTCAAGAGTCTTCTCCCAACACCACAGTTCAAAAGCATCAATTCTTCAGTGCTCAGCTTTCTTCACAGTCCAACTCTCACATCCATACATAACTACTGGAAAAACCATAACTTTGACTAGATCGACCTTTGTTGGCAAAGTGATGTCTCTGCTTTTTCATATGCTGTCTAGATTGGTCATAAGTGTTCTTCTAAGGAGAAAGTATCCTTCAATTTCATGGCTGCAGTCACCATCTGCAGTGATTTTGGAGCCTAAGAAAATAGTCTCTCACTGTTTCCATTGTTTGCCCATCTATTTGCCATTAAGTGATAGGACCGGATGCCATGATCTTAGTTTTTTGAATATTGAGTTATAAGCCAGCTTTTTCACTCTCCTCTTTCACTTTCATCAAGAGGCCCTTTAGTTCTTTGCTTTCTGCCATAATGGTGGTATCATTTGCATATCTGAGGTTATTGATATTTCTTCCGGCAATCTTGATTCCAGCTTGTGCTTCATCCAGCCTGGCATTTTGTATGAAGTACTCTGTACATAAGTTAAATAAGCAGGGTAACAAAATACAGCCTTGACATACTCCTTTCCCAATCTGGAACCAATCCGTTGTTCCATGTCCGATTCTAACTGTTGCTTCTTGACCTGGAAACTTCCTGAGATTTCTCAGGAGGCAGGTAAGGTGGTCTGGTATTCCCATCTCTTTCAGAATTTTCCAGTTTGTTGTGATCCACACAGTCAAAGGCTTTAGTGTAGTCAATAAAGCAGAAGTACATGTTTTCCTGGAACTCTTTTGTTTTTTCTATGATCCAAGAGATGTTGGCAATTTGATCTCTAGTTCCTCTGTCTTTTCTAAATCCAGCTTGAACATCTGGAAATTCTTGGTTCGTTGAAACCTGGCTTGGAGAATTTGGGGCATTACTTTGCTAGTGTGTGAGATGAGTGCAATTGTCTGGTAGTTTGAGCATTCTTTGGCATTGCCTTTCTTTGGGATTGGAATGAAAACTGACCTTTTCCAGTCCTGTGGCCACTGCTAAGTTTTCCAAATTTGCTGGCATATTGAGTGCAGCACTTTCACAGCATCATCTTTTAGAATTTGAAATAGCTCAACTGGGATTCCATCACACCTCCACTAGCTTTGTTCATAGTGATGCTTCCTAAGGCCGGCTTCACTTTGGACCCCAGGATGTCTGGTTCTAGGTGAGTGATCACACCATCATGGTTATCTGGGTCATTAAAATCTTTTGTGTATAGTTCTGCTGTGTCAGAGAAGGCAATGGCACTCCACTCCATGCTCTTGCATGGAAAATCCTATGGATGGCAGAGCCTGGTAGGCTGTAGTCCATGGGGTCGCTAAGAGTCAGACACGACTGAGCGACTTCACTTTTCTGTTAGGTCCATACCATTTCTGTCCTTTATTGTGCCCATCTTTGCATGAAATGTTCCCTTGGTATCTCTAATTTTCTTGAAGAGATCTCTAGTCTTTCCCATTCTATTGTTTTCCTCTATTTCTTTGCATTGATCACTGAGGAAGGCTTTATCTCTTCTTGCTATACTTTGGAACTCTGCA
>SJYC01026486.1:0-18220 GCA_006408675.1 Madoqua kirkii
CCCCACGCCGCCGCCACACACACACACACACACACATTTCTCTGCCCCCCTGTTAGGCGCCTGGGGGTTCGCGGTTCAGAGCGGAGCCTCAGCCGGCCGCCCAGGACTGCATCAACCAGATGGCGGCAGGATTCGGCCACATGCCCCTAGTGTCCTCGCGTCTCCGCCTAGACCCAGTGCTCTTCAAGGACCCGGTGTCCGTGTTGCGTAAGAAGTATCGCAGCCTGGAGAAGCCCTAGGAGGAACCAACCAGCTGAGACCCTGGCCCGGCTCCCAGGGGGCACTGCAACCTGCCCGGGGTTGGGGGTGGGGATGGAGCCGCAGCCCCCTCCCCTGGAATATCTGGAGACCCAATCCAGGCTGTCGGTGAGCCCAACATGGCCGATCCCGATTGGCCAGCAACAGCCTCGCCCCACCCTCCAGCCCAGGGGCAGTTCCCACGTGCTCGGAGCTACCACTGCCGCCTGGCCTCTGCCTTCGCAGACTCTACCTGGAATGCCTTTCTCGGCTTCTCTGCCGAGCTAACACCTGCTTCTCTTTCAGGTCCTCGCCTCCTCCACGAACCTGCCTGACCCCCCACCCCCACCCCGATCCTCTGCGCTTTCACAGCCTGTGTGTCCCGTAGTCCCCCTATTCATGCTGCCTTGCACAGGTACACTGTCAGGGCCCCAGGACTGACCCGGGAGCCCAGGGAGGGCAGGGCCGTGGCCTCTGCTCTCTGGCCTGGCAGGTATGCCACAAATATTTGACGACCAGATAGACATCAGCTACGTGCCTGCGCCCTGTGCCGACAGTGGACGGGGGCGGGGGCAAGGTGTGCGGAGTGAACTCCACGCCTACACCCAGGGAGGCATCTTTGCCACAGGTTCCTGGCTTGCCGGGCACAATCCTGGAGCCTCAGGGATGGAGCAAAGACGCGCCAGGAGCAAGTTTCAGGGCTTCCTTCTCTACCGGGCGGAGCAGAGTTGGGAGGGGAGGGAGTGGGCACCCCGGTGGCCCCGCGGGCCCCCTCAGCTCAGGCATGCCGTCGTCCCGCACTATCAGCCTCGTCCATTAGAGGTCAGCACCGAGCTACGCTTCCTATTCTGGGACCGAGAGTGAAAGTCGCTCAGTCTTGTCCGACTCTGCGATCCCACGGGCTATACAGTCCATGGAATTCTCCAGGCCAGAATACTGGAGCGGGTAGCTTTTCCCTTCTCCAGGGGGGTCTCCCCAACCCAGGGGTTGAACCCAGGTCTCCTGCATTGCAGGCGGATCCAGGACCGAGAAGAGAGTTCTAAACGCCTGCCGGGTGGGATTAGGGGGTGCGGGCTCTTGGAGGTTGGTTGGTGGTGCCCAGTTTGACTGAAAACTTGTTTGGCCCACACACTTGGGACTAAGAAGGGGGGCCGTTTCTAGGTGGGCTGAGTGGTAGCAGGGGCAGTCCCCAGGGCCCTGGTAGTGAGAGTAGAGTGGGGGAGGGGACTCTGGATCCTCCTAGGCTCACCCACCTGGAACTGGAATTATCACTTCCGAAATAAAAGCGCGAGTCCTTGCTGCCTCACGCTCAGGCTATAAATACCTCCACAGCAGCTGCACGGGGGAGGGGGACTCAGGTCTCGCCTGGGATCTGGGGCCACTCTGAGAGAGAGGGATGGGGATGGTGGGTCCAAACCAGGTCCAGGGTATCGGGTGTTTTTCTGCTTTGATGGCCTCGCAGCCCTGGAAACTCCCGTGACTAGTGACGAGCTTGCTGGCCAGAACATGCTGTCCCCAAGGCCAGGCCAGGGCCTCCCACCTCCATCCTCCAGTTTGATCTCTGGCCTCTGGATGACTCAAGTCATCCCTGGAGCCGCTTACAGTGTGGGGTGCCGAGAAGGCTCTCTCTCTGGGGAGGCGTGGGGCTGCTAGATTCTTGAGGTGGAGGGGGCACTGGGAGTTAAAGGGGAGGGGAGACAGTCTGGCCCTGAGTCAAGGACAGTGGGTGAGGAAGTACACAGCTGTGGCCCAGGCAGTCTTCCCAGGGTGGGGAGGACTCCAAGTGCCAGGCCCAGATGGGGAAAGAGGCACCTTTTCCCTCTGCACTCCTAGCTGATGCACCCAGAATGCTGAACTGCCTTGGCAAGGCCTCACCTGTGGGCCGCCAGGCCAAAAGGCTCATACTGTACCAACATGCAGCCCAGAACAGGCCCCAGCCCCTGCTGTAGGGGGAGGCCTAGGGGAACGAGGCAGAAATCCCAGACCTGCCTCACACCGGCTGTGTGACTTTGGGCCAGTGACTCAACCTCTCTGAGCCTCAGTTTTCTCATCTGCAAAAAGGGAGGACAGCAATGGCTGTCTCTTGAGAGGGGTGTGCAGACTTGGCATACAGCACAGCCTAGGATCTGGGCTCTTGTGGCCTGTGATGGCTGAGGTGAGGAAGACAGGAGTGGAATGGAGCTCCATCAACCAGAAATCTCTCTGTCTCACACACACATATCCAAGCCAACACAACTTCCCCCCGATTTTAAGGGGCTGAAGAACCTGCAGATAGACTGAGATCACAGGCAACCCTGGATGGGAGTGCTGAAAAGGCACAAAGAGGTCATTTCACTGATGGGAAGAGAGAGGCTCAGAGGGGAAGGCGAGAGTGACCAGCCCCTCCTGCTCCCACCGTAGGTCAGGACAGGGTCAAGACAAACCCAATGCTGCCCCAGGAGGCTGGGAGCGCACCTGGCTCCTCTGGCCATCCTTCCAGAATGATGAGAAAAGGAGCCACTCTTCCACAACCACCATGTGCTCAGCCCACTTTGGCTCCAAGCCTCACAACAACCCTGTGAGGTGGGTGTCCACATTCTCAGTCCACAGATGAGACAGGCCCTGACTCGCCTGAGGGCAGAGACAGACCATTAGATCAGGGCCGCCTGCCGCCTGGCAGCGCACCTCCTCTGAGACACAGACTGGGGACACGTCCCTCCACTTCATCGCAGAAGCACCAGCCACCTTCTAATTCAGGAAGCTGGGGGCTCCTGTTTGGGTTGTGCCCACTTTGTCGTCCATCTCCAAGTTCTGAGCAGGCCAGGACATGCTGGCAACAGAGCCGGCCCAACCATAGCGGACGTTAGCCTCCTTGACCCCAGGACACAATCAGAGCAAGAGGGGTGGCCGGGGAGCTCTGGGGCTCCGCCCACCTCCACCTCGCCTGCCAAGGCACCTTTGCATTGGCACAGCTCCTGGGTAAGGGCAAGATAAGGAAAGACGAACCCAGCAGGTCCTTACCTAGTCAGAAGCCCCCTCCCTCCGGGAAAAGGAAACGTGAAATGAAATCATAGTGAAATGATTCAGGCACAGATCAGCCTCAGGTGCCCCCTGGATCCTGATTTCTGGGGCCTGTGGCCTACTTAAAGCGTATTGTCTGAGGCAGAGGAAGGGGGCTCAGTTGACAGAGCTGCTTTGCAGATGCATAAGGCAGAGGCCAGACAAACCGAAAATGGGGAGTTAGGCAGGCAGGTGAGGAGACAACGAGGCCAGTCTACCCTCTGATCACCTCTCTCTGTGCCTCACTGCCTTGCCAGAGGCTGGTAGTTGGGTGGCATTAGCTGAGGACTAGGCCCGAACTCTGCCCCGCCGGGAGCTGGAGGAGTGCGGTCACACCACTCCATACCTGCGGGGTTCCCCTCGTGGGGCTGGCCGTAGTCAGATGAGGGAGGCAAGGGAGGAACCTGTTCCTGGACAAGGCCCCTCGTCATTGAACATGGAGCAGCGGTCAGGAGAAGGAGCCAGTTCATAACCCAGCCAGGGCAGGCAGAGACCTGGCTGAGCCTGGGGGTCGGCGGGGGACACTCAATCCAGCCGTCCGCAGGCCTGTCCCCGCCCTGTTGATGCCTGGTCAGGTGGTCAGTCCGAGGGGCCCCGGCACGCTGACAGTCCTTCATGTCCTCAGAGTAGTCCTCGATCTGGATGGTCATGGTGTGGAAGTGGAACATCCCCTGCAGGTGGTCACTGGCTGCCTTCAGCACAGCCTGGGCGTCTGCATTCTCAGCTGAGGGCCGAGAAGACACGTGGTGGGAGAGGGGAGGCACCAGAGAACCAATAACTCACTCTTGGGCTCTTAAGAGCGAGTAGGAGGCAAGTCTCAAGTCCTAGCCCCAGCAGAACAAGATAGGGGGCCGTGAACATCAAGAAACCCCCAGACTCACTCCCGTACCGGGCACTGTGGTTCCCACACCTGGCACACAACCCTGAAAGGGCCAGAAAAGCTCTGGCTTAAAGGCTCGGAGTCTTTCCTCTGCCACTCACTAGCTGTAAAAGCCTGGGCGAGTGCCTTTACCACCTCCTAACCCTATAGTTTCTTCATCTATAAATGGGACCTTGATGATCAAATAAATAACAGATGCCCAGCACTCAGCATGGGGTCAGATCCAAAGCGCCGGCACGGTGAGCACCCGGCGTCACCTGGGCAGGTTGGGCAGGGATGGCCCCGGGTTCCCAGCTGCCTCTCTCGCACGAGCGCTCTCACCACTCACCGATGGCGATGTGGACAGACAGGATAGGCTGGGCCACGGTCAGCGCCCAGATGTGCAGGCTGTGCAAGGCTTCCACGCCCTCCACGGACAGCAGCAGATTCCGCACGGCTGTGAAGTCCACGCCCTTGGGGGTTCCTGAGGACGACAGGGACAGGGGCTGAAGGACAGGGCTGCTTCCCACCCACGCTGCTTCCTGCTCCTCACACAGCACCTCACGAAGACCTCCGTGGCCAGCAGAGCTGAGGTCGCCCCTGCCCCCCTAAACGAGCCCCATCATGTCACCCTGCTGTATTTTCCTCTTCACACTTGACACTGTCAGAAATGACCTTATTTGTTAGTTTCTTGCTATCTCCCTGTCTCAGATGGAAACTCTGTATGTGAGAAGGACAACTGTTTGGTTTATCACCCTATTAGTGTCTAGAACAGTGCCTCTTCCCCGAGTATATGTTTGATATAAAATTTTTTTTAAGATAAAGAAGGCAACCCAGGGCTCCCTGCACCCTCATGTGGCATCCTTGTCATCATTTTTATCTGGGCCCGTCACATTCTTGGAGAAAATGCTCTGACCTGCAGCTGAACACTCAGGCTGACCCCAAACCAGGATCCAGACTGATTTCAACCACAGAGACGTATGGCCCCAGACCCTGGGCACCAGAAAGCCAGGTAAGTAGGTGTGGTAACTCGGGCAGACCACTCGCTACCACTAAGCACCCCTCAAAGCCCTGCCACGTCTTCCCGAGGCGGGAGCGCCTCAGGAAAGGAGGCCAGAGCTGGAGTGGATTCAGTAGTGTTTCTTGTCCAACTCCAACTGTCTTTTTCTCATCCTCAATCTGTACCCCTCAACACTGTGCAATGAGAAACATAATCCTCACCCCAAAAAGGAAGGCAAATGGAGACTCAGGAAGCATATGAGAAAGGGCAGGAGGGCCAGGTGCTAAAGACACACCTGGAAGCCCCCAGACTTGGTGGGGAGGACACATGCCAGCAGGGAGGAGGCACCCTTGAGGGTACAGGGACGGAAAGGACGATCCAGGGGACATTTCCAGAACAACCACACCTGAGACCTTGCTCAAAGTCAAAATTAGCCTGGACCCCAGGAGGTTCTCCAGACCTTGTCCCCCCACCATGTGCTGTGATGTACCCCCACACCCAACAAACACACACACACTGCATGCTCAGTGGTGTCTGACTCTTTGGGACCCCATTGACTGTAGCCCGCCAGCCTCTTCTGTCTGTGGGATTTCCCAGGCAAGAATACTGGAATGGGTTGCCAGTTTCTCTTCCAGGGGACTCTTCCCAACCTAGGGATCAAACTGGTGTCTGCTTGATTTGCAGGCAGATGCTTTGCCCCTGAGCCACCTGGGAAGCCCACATATACACAGACTCGAACTTATCTTTGTGTTGGAAAATAAAGAGCAAAAAGGGAGCTCCAAGCCCAGTTACCTTCCATCAGCACCAGGATCACATCTCTCAGGATGGTCAAGGTTGTCCCCAGGACAAGGATGGAGAACAGGAAGGTGCAGATGGGGTCTATAAACTTGTACTCTGGCTACAAGGAAAAAGGAGAGGCAGAGCTGGAGGTCACCAGCCAACACCTCAGCCTCCCTTCTCCCCTCCCACCTAGCAGTGAGTCAGGAAGAAGGGCTTTTTCTACGGGGTGGGCAAGAGCTTCACCCTGACCCTGCCTCCCCAGTTCTCTACCTTTTATTCTGTGTCCAGAAGGACAGGCAGGATGTACCACAGTTCAGGATAAGACACCATGCCGTCCCACCCCTCCCTGCCCAAGAGGCTAAGCCACAAACAGAGCTAAATGCAAACTTAGGCACCATCTGGCCCAATATCCCAGCTTCATAGGTGGGATAACAGAGGCTCAATTAGAGCAAGGGGTGATCATCATGCAGCTAGCAAGGGGTGATCTAGGCTTCTAACCCAACACTGGGCTCTTTCCATTACATCCCACTGCCTCTATGTGATGGGCAATGCCCAGGCTTCAGCAGCCTACAGTCCTGGATTTGAATCTGACTCTACAGCTTACCAGCTAAATGATGCTGTGCAAGTCACTGAACCTTTCTGGGCTGCAGAAAACACCACCACCTCCCTTCAGGATTCTCATCAAGATCAGAAGTGCTAATGCTTAGTGGGTGTTGGGTAAATGTTTCTTCCCTCTCCCGCCCTTCTGCCCGGAGCTGGGAGGGAGCTAGAAACTGGAAAGGGTCTTGTGCAGAGAGAAGCCCCCAGGTGACCTACACTCCCTCCCCGACTTCCCCCTGTCCCCAGCTCTAACCTTGAAGTATAAAATAAAGGCTGCCACCAAAACGCCCAAGCTCTGCAGAAAGTCTCCAATGACGTGGATAAAGGCAGCTCGGACACTGGGGCTTCCCTGCTCCTGGCTGGCATTGTGGCCATGCTCGGGGTTGTGGCTGTGTCCATGGCCAGACTGGTGAAGAATCAACCCCATTCTTGGGAGTGGAGACAAAGTCCAGGGGCTCGCTGAGGGAGCAGATGGAAGCTTCAAATTCAGCCAGACAGAGGCCCCCATCAGGACTGACCTCCCCGTGGGGGTCAAAATCCCAACCCCCACCCAAGACTGTATGATCCCTTTGGCCATGGAAGGAGCCCAGCGAACGTGGCCTTGGTTCAGAGTTTTGCAAACAGGAGGAGGGGCTCAGCTCCATCCAATGCCAGGCTGAACCTGGGCACAAAGCTGCCCAGTGCCAAACCTCAGAGCAGAAGGGCACTACAGAGGAGATCCATTTGCCCCCAGCAGGTCACAGAGGGGAAAGCTGAGGCCCGGAGAGGGAACTGGCTTGTCCAAGGCCGCTGGGCAAGGGGGAGAGAACCCAAAATAGACACCCCTGCTCTACACAACTTACCTCTCGATGAGACCAGCTTCAGGCACATCAGACTGAAAACGGCTTTGAGATTCTGTCCCTAGGGACCCCTGCTCCTGTAAGCACTAGATTCACCCCGCCCCGCAATAGGAAGGAAGTCTGTCTGGTTATTCACAGACTCCTCGAGGGTAGGGACCTGATGCCGCCCCAGGTTTACAGTTCCTGATGGCCTGGCCCAAGGCCTCAGGCAGGGCCCAGGTGTTCCAGGCACCAGAGCTCAGCCCACGAGGGAGATTCTGATCCTGCAGCCATCCTGGTGTGGGGTATACCCCGTCCCCCCAACAAGAGCAGGCCGGTAGGTATGCCTGGCCTGTGAGGAGGGGGAGGGTTTGCAGGGACCCCAGGCCACACTCACATGATGTTCACGACCACAGCACAGCCCGACGTGATCAGCATGGTCTCCTCCTTGATCTCATAGTCTCCAGAGGTCAGCCTTTCCGCCGCCAAGTACACCAGCACCCCTGTCACGACCCAGATGGACAGCACAGAGAGCAGGGCACCCAGGATCTCTGAGGAAGAGCCCGGCCCCCAGTACCAATCTTAGCATGGGGCCCTGAGGGTAAGGAGCCCCTTCTCCCTCCCCACAAAATCTAGCCTGGGTCCGACTGGAGGTATGGCTCTGCTGGAGGTGCTATGGCTGGCACCTCACCTCACCACTCATATGTCTGAAAAGGTCAGAGCTAGAAGAAGCTCAAGACATCATCTGGGACAACCTTTTCAATTGAAGCTGACTCATTAAATATACACCCATTGCTCAGCTGGCAAACTGAGGCTCTGAGGAACAGAGGCTGGGCCATCTCCCACCAAGAAGAGAATGACAATGCAGCCCAGAGATGAACTTCAGAAGGCTTTGCGGACCTCTCCCTCCCCCCTAGAGCCAATCCATGGTGTTATGTGCAAAGTGAACGCCAACGTCGTTTATTCTTAAATAAATACAGCTTGCCCTCTCAGGAAGGTGGACTCTCCTTTCCTGCGGGGTGGGAACTCCCAGAGGACAGGGGACCAAGGACCATCAGACTGGGAGCTCCCAAAGGATGAAAGTCATCCTCTTCCCCCACCCAAGTCACCCTCCTGGCTTTACGCAGGGACCCAGTGCACTCACCTAAGAACTTACATCTTAACCCGTCCCCTCCCCCAACTCCTCCCCCATCCCACCCAGGGCCCTCACCAGCTCGATGCCAACCGAAGTTCATGGTCTTGGTGGCTGGCCGGGAAGACATCCACAGAGAGAAGAGGCTGATAAGCATGCTGGCAAAGTCAGTGAGCAGGTGGGCTGCGTCTGTCATGATTGCCAAGCTATGTGCCAGGTACCCACCTGCAGGGCCAAAAGGAGAGAGGATCCTTATCGGCTCCCCAAAGAGCCAGTTTCCCATAGTGTGTGTGCAGCAGGGGAACCCTGAGCTCTGGAGAAAAACAAGGGATTCCAGACCTCTCCACCATTAGCTATGTAACCATGAACAAGTGACTTCCTTCTACCATCTGTGAAATGGGATTAGCAAAATCTACTTAGAGGATGAATGTGAAAATTGAGTTCAAATTGGGCCTGGAGGGGAATACCACTGTGGTCCAGTGGTTCAGACTCTCCACTTTCATGGCACCCTTGGGTCGGGTTCATCTCTGGTCAGGGAACTAAGATTCCACAAGCCATGCAGCACGGCCAAATCAACCAAACACACACACACAAAAATGGGCTTGGAAAGTATTGTAGGTACTCAATAAATGCTGTTTTCTTCTAGCATTCAGGTCTTTCCTGACCTACTAGTTTTGTGCGACCTTGGACAAGTTACTTAACCGTATGATGCCTCAGTTTCATCATAAAAATGAGACTATCAGGACCCATGACAGCACGAGGTTGTTGTGAGGATTGCATGAGATAGTGTGCGTGTAAGAGGTTTAGCATGGTGTGAGTGAGTGACATGTCTGACTCTTTGCAATCCCATGGACTGCAATCTACTAGGCTCCTCTGTCCACGGGATTCTCAGGCAAGAATACTGGAGTGGGTTGCCATTTCCTTCTCCAGGGGATCTTCCTCACCCAGAGATGGAACCCTGGTCTCCCGCACTGCAGGCAGCCTCTTTACCCTCTGAGCCACCAGGAAAGCTTACTATCAGCATGACAAGCATACAGTAAATGGGGCTGTCAGTATCAATACTACAGGAACATTCAGGAGAAAAGCCTTTTGGGTCATCTGGACTACCCATGTGCCAATTTCATTGAATTAGCCCAGAGTTCTTACCGATGACTTCCCCAATCATGAACAACAGGCAGAAGGCAGAAGCCACACAGAGCTGGCGCCAGGCCCTCTTCTTGGGGTCACCGTGACTGCCAGGACCCATCTGGGAATGGCAGTAATGGCTGCTCTGGGGAGCCAGCTCAGTGGGCTGCAAGGCCAGGCCAGGTGAAGGCGGAGGGATGCCGCTGGTCCCATCCTGCCACAGAGTTGTGTAAGTCCTGTCCAGAGAGGAAGGGTGAGGGGAGATTCAGCTGAGATGGGAGCAAAGAGGGCTGACTCTAGTCTTACCTCTCAGGGGCCTGCGCACTCCCCTGTGCCCGTTTGGAAAAAGAGCTAAGGATATACTCCAAGCTCGACAGGCTGTAAGGAGTAACCAGAAGCCCCTCCTTGCAGGAGGGTGCTGGAGAATGACCAGTCCTGGAGCCTTGGCTCCGTGTGTTTCCTCCTCCTCCATCCCTCCCAGGGCTTGGAGGAGGTAAAGACCTTGAGAACTAGCCGGGGGATGAGTGACATGTCTGACTCTTTGCAATCCCATGGACTGCAATCTACTAGGCTCCTCTGTCCACGGGATTCTCAGGCAAGAATACTGGAGTGGGTTGCCATTTCCTTCTCCAGGGGATCTTCCTCACCCAGAGATGGAACCCTGGTCTCCCGCACTGCAGGCAGCCTCTTTACCCTCTGAGCCACCAGGAAAGCTTACTATCAGCATGACAAGCATACAGTAAATGGGGCTGTCAGTATCAATACTACAGGAACATTCAGGAGAAAAGCCTTTTGGGTCATCTGGACTACCCATGTGCCAATTTCATTGAATTAGCCCAGAGTTCTTACCGATGACTTCCCCAATCATGAACAACAGGCAGAAGGCAGAAGCCACACAGAGCTGGCCCAGGCCCTCTTCTTGGGGTCACCGTGACTGCCAGGACCCATCTGGGAATGGCAGTAATGGCTGCTCTGGGGAGCCAGCTCAGTGGGCTGCAAGGCCAGGCCAGGTGAAGGCGGAGGGATGCCGCTGGTCCCATCCTGCCACAGAGTTGTGTAAGTCCTGTCCAGAGAGGAAGGGTGAGAGGAGATTCAGCTGAGATGGGAGCAAAGAGGGCTGACTCTAGTCTTACCTCTCAGGGGCCTGCGCACTCCCCTGTGCCCGTTTGGAAAAAGAGCTAAGGATATACTCCAAGCTCGACAGGCTGTAAGGAGTAACCAGAAGCCCCTCCTTGCAGGAGGGTGCTGGAGAATGACCAGTCCTGGAGCCTTGGCTCCGTGTGTTTCCTCCTCCTCCATCCCTCCCAGGGCTTGGAGGAGGTAAAGACCTTGAGAACTAGCCGGGGGCCTGGGCTGGGCCGGTCCAGCGGAGCGCGGAGAAGGATCAGTGCTCAAGCTCAGGGAAGACAGCAGCTCGCCCCTTCGCAAGGACTAGGAGACACCGGGCTTCCCAGGGCGGGGCGGTCCCCGGGCTAAGTGCCAGCCCCGGGGCGGAGCTCCAGGCACGCACTCCCCCACGAATCCGCAGGGGTCAAGATCTGTGCTCTGCGGCGAGGAAGGACTGGTCCCTGTGCTCAGCCTCAATTTCCCCTTTCCTCCACCTCCCCTCAACCCCTCCTGTCGAGGTTGAGGTGGGGGGTGGGGGTCCCAGATCGAGCCGTCGCCAAAACCAACCACTGCCAGTGTGGCAGACGGGGAGGTGGAGCTGAGGCCACCGAAATTCCCGCCCCTCCCCAGGTTCTCCTTACCCGACTGCAAGCTTGCGGTCCAACAGATGCATCCTCTCGCCCGCTTTCATGCGGCCCCGCGCGCCCTGCCACGTGCTCGCTGGAGTCGCGCCCTGGGCTCTCCAGCGGCGAGCGCTCACCTGCCACCAACGCCGTGCGCGCAGCTCCGCCCGCCCGCCCTGCCGCGAGTCCGCTCCCGCCAGACCGCGCCGGGGCCGCCGAGGAGTCGTCCCGCTGTCGCTACCGCTGCTGCCCCCACGTCGCCGGCAGCTGCGCCCCGCTCCCGCTGGCTTTATCAAGTCCCCGCTGCCCCGTGTGAAGCGGCGCGTCGTGCGCAAAAGCCCGCAGGGAAGGGGGAGGGTGTAGCTGGCTGCAAAGGGCCCGGGCGCTGACCCCAGCACCCGGGTCCTGGAGCCCGAGGAGCCCACCTGGCCTGCGTCGGAAAGCCTAACCGCCTCCGCCCAGCCCTGCTGCTGCTTGCTGTTTCTGCCTCCACGGCGCCCACTTGTCTCCCGCGCAAGGCTGGCTGCCTCCGGCCGGGAAGTTCTCGGGACACCGGCTTGTTGAAATCGGCTTTGAGTCGCCTGAGAGCAGGAATGTGTTTCCTAGACGCAGAATAAAGGGCTCCTGAGGCTGGGGTTGTTGTCTTCCTCCTCGGGAAACCCGTGATCGGTTTCCACTCTCCGGCTGCAGACGTCCGAGGCCCCCCAAGTTCTTCTGCGCAGCCTAGGAGGCTCCCGGGGGCGGGGTGTGCCTGCACTCAGCCTGGGACAGTAGCCTTCCTGACTGGCCCATCCTCGTCGCTCTAGCAGCACCAGTTCCTCCCCTTCTGGGCTCCGATTAAAATCTGGGGTGACCGGCTGTATCTCCACCGCCACATGGAGCAGGGTCGCAGTTCAGCCCCAGTCGCCATCTGAACTGCGCTGACACCGCCACCAGCCCACCAGCTATTCTCCACTGCCCCGCGGCAGTTCCCAGGAGCCATGCGTGGTCTTCGGCGAGAAACGCCAGCTAGCTCTTCCTGCTGGGATCCACTGGGGTTGGATGTGTGTTTTGTGTAGGTTTCAGCTTACCGATCCAGTTGAAGTTACAAACTGCCCCAGGCTCAGCTCAGATTAATCTTATAATTTACTTGAGGGCAAAGTGAAGTGAAGTTGCTCAGTCGTGTCCGACTCTTTGCGGCCCCGTGGACTGTAGCCTACCAGGCTCCTCTGTCCATGGGACTTTTCAGGCAATAGTCCTGGAGTGGATTGCCATTTCCTTCTCCAAGGGATCTTCCCAACCCAGGGATCGAACCCGGTTTCCTGCATTGTAGACAGACACTTTACCGTCTGAGCCAAATGCAAAGTACATTGTAAATTCTCAATATATGAAGATTTACAAATTGGATCCAGACACATTTATTCATTTTATTAAAAACAGAACTTTTATGCTAGATTTCCCTTAAATTAGTACTTTCCTAATACTCATTTTAATTGATTTGCAAGAGTTTAACTAGTTAAGACTGTGATATATTAAAAAGCTGCTTCATTTGTATTCTGTACCTGTATCCTTCAGAGATCCCCAGAAGTCCTATGCAAATGACCTGGCAGTTCAGACACCTCAGCAATTTTGTTCTAAAAATGTTGATATCCCAATAAAGAAGGCTTCCCAGGTGGCGCTAGAGGTAAACCACCCACCTGCCAATGCAGGAGAGAGAAGAGATTTAGGTTTGATCCCTGGGTGGGGAAGAGCTCCTGGAGGGAGTCATGGCAACCCACGCCAGTATTCTTGCTTGGAGAATCTCATGGAGAGAGAAGTGTGGTAGGCTATAGTCCATGGGATTGCAAAGAGTCAAACACAACTGAAGCGACTTAGCACAGCACAGGTGGTTAAAATACACATGCAATGAAAATTTACTAATGACCTCAGATTCTTGGGTCTTGTTTTTCACAGCAAAAAAAAATATATATATATATAGCTCATTTATATTCTGGCTCCTCCCTCACCTCTTTAGGGCACTTTGTAAAGTCACCAAATAAACCTGGACTCACACCATTTCTGTCATGCATTCTTTTTCTGTCAACACCTATGTGTGTGTGTGTTAGTCACTCAGTCGTGTCTGACTCTTTGTGACCCCCAAGTACTGTATTCTACCAGGCTCCTCTGTCCTCAGAATTCTCCAGGAAAGCATACTGGAGTGGGTCACCATTTCCTCTTCCACGGGATCTTACCAACCCAGGGATCGAACCTGGGTCTCCTGCATTGCAGGCAGATGCTTTACCACCTAAGCCACCAGGGGGGCCCATCAACATTCCACAAAGAATCTGATTCTGTAGGTCTGGGAAGGGGGTCTGGGAATCTGTATTTTTAAACTCCTGTGTTCAATTCTATCATGAAATTACTGTTCTTTTAAATGATATGTTCTTGTTGTTCAGTTGCCCGGTCATGTCCAACTCTTTGCGACCCCATGGACTGCAGCACACCAGGCCTCCTTGTCCCTCCCCATTCCCCGAAGTTTGCCCAAGTTCATGTGATGCCATCCAGCCTTATCATCCTCTGATGCCCTCTTCTGCTTCTGCCCTCAATCCTTCTCAGAATCAGGGACTTTCTAATGTTCACATCAGATGACCAAAATACTGGAGCTTCAGCTTCAGTTCTTTCAACAAATATTCAGGGTTGATTTCCCTTAAGATTGACTGATTTGATCTCCTTGCTCTCCAGGGGATTTTCAGGAGCCTTCTCCAACACCACAGTTCGAAGGCACCAATTCTTTGGCACTCTGCCTTCTTTACCGTTCAGCTCTCACAACTATACATGACCACTGGGAAGACCATAGCCTTGACTATACAGACCTTCGTCGGCAGAGTAATGTCTCTGCTTGTCAGCACAGTCTAAGTTTGTCATCGCTTTCCTGCCAACAAGCAATCGATTTCTGATTTCATGGCTGTAGTCACCATCCACAGTGATCCTAGAGCCCAAGAAGAGGAAATCTGTCACTGCTTCCAACGTTTCCTCTTCTATTTGCCATAAAGTAATGGGGCCAGATGCGGGTCTTAGTTTTTTTTAATATTTACTTTTAAGCCAGCTCTTTTACTCTCCTTCACCCTCGACAAGAGGCTCTTTAGTTCCTCTTCTGCCATTAGAGTGGTATTATGCACATACCTGAGGTTGTTGATGTTTCTCCTGCCTATCTTGACTCCAGCTTGTTACTCATCCATCCCAGCATTTCTCATGATGTGCTCAGTGTACAGATTAAACAAACAAGGTGACAGCAGACAGCTCTGTCATACCCCTTTCTCAATCTTGAACCAATCAGTTGTTCCATACAGGATTCTAGCTGTTGCTTCTTGACCCGCATACAGGTTTCTTAGGAAACAGGTGAGATGGTCTAGTATTCCCATCACTCGAATAGCTTTCCACAGTTTATTATGATACAAGGCAATGGCACCCCACTCCAGTACTCTTGCCTGGAAAATCCCATGGATGGAGGAGCCTGGAAGGCTGCAGTCCATGGGGTCGCTAAGAGTCGGACATGACTGAGCAACTTCCCTTTCACTTTGCACTTTCATGCATTGGAGAAGGAAATGGCAACCCACTCCAGTGTTCTTGCCTGGAGAATCCCAGGGACGGGGGAGCCTGGTGGGCTGCCGTCTATGGGGTCGCACAGAGTCGAACACGACTGAAGTGACCTAGCAGCACACAGTCAAAGGCTTTAGCATAACTGATGAAACAGAGGTAGATGTTTTCCTGGTATTCCCTAGCTTTCTCTGTGATCCAGTGAATGCTGGCAATTTGACCTCTAGTTCCTCTTCCTTTGCTAAAGCCAGCTTGGACGTCTGGAAGTTGTTGGTTTGCATAATGCTGAAGCCTCGCATGCAAGATTTTAAGCGTGACCTTACTAGCATGGGAGATGAGCATGACTGTCTGATGGCTAGCACTTTCTTTTGTACTACTCTTCTTGAGAATTGGGGTGAGATTTTACATTTTCCAGTCCTGAGGCCACTGCTGGGTCTTCCAGATTTGCTGACATATTGGATGCAACACCTTGATGACCTTATCCTTTAGGATTTTCAATAATTCTCCTGGAATTCTGTTGCATCCACTAGCTTTATTAACAGCAGCATTTCCTAAGGCCCACTTGACTTTGCTATCCAGAATGTCTGGCTCTGGACGACTGACCACGCCATCGTAGAAATCCGGTTCATTACGATCTTTTTGCACAGTTCTTCCCTGTATTCTTTCCATCTCTTCTTAATCTCTTCAGTGGCTACTAGGCCTCTATCGCTCCTGTCCTCTATTGTGCACATCTTGAGTGAAATATTCCTTGAAATCTCCAATCACTTCTTTCTTTAGCTATTTGTATGGTATATTTTTAATGGTATAATGATTATGATTTTGAAAATAACCTTTATCTAACGGGTTACATGATATCTGGAATTTGCCTTAAAACGATCACAGTGAGGAGAAGGAATAATGATAGAGAAGAAATAAGTATGTCAGTAACTACTGAAACTGAGCAATGAGTACGGAAGGTATGTTGAAATTTCCCAGAATTAAAGGGAAAAATAAACCTCTGGTAATTCTAATGCAGCTACCAAAACTGTATTCAAGATTTATGGAGTAACCCCTCTGAAGCCGATTTCTTTGCAGCATGATCTTAAAAGAAACTTGTTGATCAGGAAGACTTCATACTACCCTGGGGTGTTACAGTTTGCAAGTGCCCTTTGTGTGGCAACTAGAGATTCCCTTGTTTGCAATATCAGATATCTCCCTGGAATTCACATTTCTGATTACAGAGCCTTGATTGCCCTCCCTCCGCCCTCTGATAAGTGACAAGGTCAGGTGAAGTCAGGTGAAGTCGCTCAGTCTTGTCCGACTCTTTGCGACCCCATGGACTATAACCTACTAGGCTTCTCTGTCAATGGGATTCTCCAGGCAAGAATACTGGAGTGGATTGCCATTTCCTTCTCCAGGGGATCTTCCTGACCCAGGGATTGAACCCAAGTCTCCCTCACTGGAGGCAGACGCTTTAACCTCTGAGCCACCAGGGAAGCCGGTCACAGGTAGTGACAAGGTAGTGGATAGACAATACTTATCTCACATATGATCTGTGTGAGAACTCTGGGGAACTCTGGAGGTAGAGTGTGAACTGGCTGTAACACTGACTGTTGTGATTTCAGAGAGAAGAAAACTTCTCTCTGTCTGGCCTCAAATTCCTTCAGGCTTCTATAGGAGGATATTTTAGAACTATGAAAAAAAAGTGTAGGGTTGTCAAAAAAGGGTAGTGGCTACATCCAAGCAGGAGAAGGCAGACATACAGAGTCCCTAGGGGTTGGTAATTTTTCTTTCTTTTATTCTATTTTTTTTCCTTTAATTGAAGTGCAGTTGACTTACAGTGTTTCAGACATATAACAAAGTGATTCAGTTAAACATATAATATTCTTTTCCCTGATCTGCTAAGTAGCAGCACCAGATTTCAGTATATAATAGTTTATATAACTCTGAAATTAGTTCTGTGCACTTTCGTGTGGTTTTTGTTGTTGTTAAGTATTTTGTTTATTTATTTGGTAGCACCAGGTCTTAGCTGTGGAACATGGGATCTTCAGTAGAGTGTGGGATATAGTTCCCCTACCAGGGATTGAACCATGGTCCCCTGCATTGGAAACGCAGAGTCTTAGCCACTGGACCACCAGGGAATCCCTTTTGTATGTAATATGTAACATTTTTTTTTTTAACTCTTGCTTCAGAACTTGAAAAAAGACTGGAAATGAAAGCAAAATTTGATTCCCTGAAATTCACAGGGATCAAGTTAGCCTTGGAAAAAGTTCCAGAAGTGAAAATGGGCAGAAGTGGAGAAAGCAAGGGGACCCCACTCCAGTACTCTTGCCTGGAAAAGCCCATGGACAGAGGAGCCTGGAAGGCTGCAGTCCACAGGGTTGCTAAGAATCGGACACAACTGAGCAACTTTACTTTCACTTTTCACTTTCCTGCATTGGAGAAGGAAATGGCAACCCACTCCAGTGTTCTTGCCTGGAGAATCCCAGGGACGGGGGAGCCTGGTGGGCTGCCGTCTATGGGGTCACACAGAGTTGGACACGACTGAAACGACTTAGCAGTGAGGGTTTAAAGCATTTTCATAAGGTTGAATTACGCAGAAGGGCTAGTTGTAGCGGATGTCACATGAATGAGTAAGCTGGGAAATGCTGGGTTCAATGTTCAGTCCACCAAAAAACATTCAGATCAGTTCAGTTTAGTTCAGTTCAGTTCAGTCGCTCAGTCGTGTCCGACTCTGCGACACCATGGACTGCAGCATGCCAGACCTCCCTGTCCATCATCAACTCCCAGAGTTTACTCAAACTAATGCCCACGAGTCAGTGATGCCATTTGACCATCTTATCCTCCGTCCTTCCCTTCTGCCCCTGCCCTCAATCTTCCCAGCATCAGAGTCTTTTCAAATGAGTCAATTCTTCGCATCAGGTGGCCAAAGTGTTGGAGTTTCAGCTTCAACATCAGTCCTTCCAATGAATATTCAGGACTGATTTCCTTTAGGATGAAACATCCTAAAACATAAGAGCTTTAAGATCAGGTGGTATTCCAAACACCATGAACTTTATGGCAGGACTGCACAGAGCCCTTGAGTTGTTACTGAGTTCTGAATGTCAAAAAGGGTGGAACGGACTCTGCAGAGTTCCTCAAATTCCTAAATCTTAAGGGTCTCAAATCCAGTTGACGCACCTCCGTCAGACTGACTCAGCCTCACCTCTCTCCCAGCCCCTTGTTCCTGCTAATGCTAATGCTAAGTCACTTCCATCGTGTCCGACTCTGTGTGACCCCATAGACGGCAGCCCACCAGGCTCCCCCGTCCCTGGGATTCTCCAGGCAAGAACACTGGAGTGGGCTGCCATTTCCTTCTCCAATGCA
>SJYC01026487.1:0-36370 GCA_006408675.1 Madoqua kirkii
AGTGGGTTCCTGGAAGCCTGATATTGCTTCAGCCACGGTCGTCATCCTATGCCCTAGCATAGGGGGCTGGCTTGGCCTTCCCTGGAGTAAGTCTGGGCTCCAGCAGAGCCTGCGTGGTGACCGCTGTGACTGCCGTGGTGGGGGCAGCAGCGGCTCTAGCCTTCTAACCATAAGCCCTGTCAGCTTTTATTTTCTTTTCTTTTTTGTAAAGCGAGTGCCTGACTTAAGCTCTGATTGCCACCCATTTTAAAAGAGGCATTAAGAGGCCTGTGTCTAGCAAACACCTTGGGTGCCTCTCCCCACTGAGATTCCTCTGTTTTCACAGTCTTAGTTGATTTGGCTAACTGACAATTTGGGTCACTCGCTTTTTTTCTCTCTCTTCCCACACTTTAAAATCCCATGCTTAAGCTTTAAATTCATCAATAAAGAGTGAGTTTTCAAAACTCTAGGCCCTCACCCTCAACCCCAATAGAAGCAGAAGACAGGTCCATGTTTATCCCTCCCTCTCTCCACCTGTGAACTCACTGCGTGGTATGCTAGGTAACTTCCAGATCTTGTAAGTAATAAACATTTATTTTTAAAACTTTCTTATTGCTTACTACTTACCGGCATCTTGAAATTAACAAGAATTACGAGGGCCGGTCTAACCACATTAGTTATTAATAAGCTGAGACGAGCACAAAAACTACGCCCAACCCCACAAGACCTGGAGGCTCCTCTCACCACCTGCAGAGTCAGCTGACGGCCCCTGAGCATCCCCCACAGCTGCCCCAAGGGTCGAGTGACACAAGGGACGCTCTGGGAGGCAAACTCCAATCCTAAGAGATGGGAGGAGAAAGAAGCCCGGAGACAAGTTTCCCTCTTCTTCCTACTGATGAACTCAAGCATCTCCCATGCTTGAGCAAGCAGCCAGCTCTCTTGGTGAAGCTGCGGCCAGCTCCGTGACGTGATACTTTATATATCTGCTCTCCTCCCTAGTGGCTCAGCTGGTAAAGAATCTGCCTGCAGTGTGGGAGACCTGGGTTCAATCCCTGGGTTGGAAAGATCCTTTGGAGAAGGGAAGGCTACCCCCTCCAGTATTCTGGCGTGGAGAGTTCCACGGACTATATATAGCCCCCGGGTCACAAAGATTCAGACGTGACCGAGCGACTTTCGCTTCCCTTTCTGGCCTGGCTTCCACCTCCCTTCTCTCTGGCTGTCCTGGGAACGTAGCTCAACTATTCACTCTTTGCCTCAGGCTGTGTTTTCTAGAGAACCAGAGCACGAGGTATTAAATGAAATCTTTTCTGAAAGGTCCGGTCAGGGCCAGTGTTCCAAGGAGCTCTCAATGGGAAATGCCAGTTTGAAGGACAGCTTGTTTGGTGGAATAGAAACCTGGGTTCTTGCCATTACTGTCTATTTCCTGCCCGACACTTTGCCTTCTGTCCATCTGCCTTGAACTCTCCTCACTGAAAAAAAAAGGCTGAATGAAACCCCAGCTCTTTTAGTAATAATTGGAAGAAAGCTCTGTGCATTTATTAAAACAACATATAACACAGACTCGGTCACCGTCCCTTATGTGGGGTATAGACACTGAAATACAGTACATTATCCTTTCCTGGACCTGTGAGTGCTACGAAGTCCTCCCACCAAGGAGAGGAAGTGGGCAGCTGTATCAACCTGGCTTCCTTCCCTTCTTTATAACAATCGCCAGTCACACAATGACCAGGCATTATCATACAAAAGTTCCTTTACAAAAAGCACCAAATTGGCATACATATACAAGTATACAAAAATCACATTTAAAAAATGTACAAAATATTCCATTTTGCACCAACGTAGAAAAGAATCCAGTGTGGTTGTTTCAAGCATGTTTCCAATTCTGGGTCACAACGCTGGACACAGCGGTGGGGTCCTACTCCTAGTTCCTGCTCTCTGAGCAGAGAGAAGACACACCTCCCCGTTGCCCCTCCAGGGGCCCTGACCCCTCCCACCCTGGGCCTGTCACTAAGGCATCTGGGCCCATCCCACCCTCCCCGGTCTCTCTGCATCTAGAGGGTCTCTCCCTCATCATCTCCTTACTGGTGTCCTGAAAGAAAAAGACAAAGAAAAACAAGGTGAGATAGGAACGCAGGAGGATGCAGGGCTTACCAAGCTGTGGGGAAAAGACTATAAAACCCTGATTCCTGCCTGGGCTTCCCTGGTGGCTCAGATGGTAAAGCATCTGCCTACAATGGGGGAGACCTGGGTTCGATCCTGGGTTGGGAAGATCTTCTGGAGAAGGAGATGGCAACCCACTCCAGTACTCTTGCCTGGAAAATCCCATGGACAGAGAAGCCTGGTAGGCTTCAGTCCATGGCGTTGCAAAGAGTCGGACATGACTGAGTGACTTCTAATTCCTGCCCGACCTCTTCCTTTTAAAATCAAAATGGAATTTAGCTGCCTGAATGCTATGGGTTGCAGATCCAATGCAAAAAAAAAAAAAAACTATAGAGGGCTGAAAAATGAAAGTGTTAGCTGAATTCCAATCCTTTGGTCACCTGATTCGAAGAAATAACTCATTTGAAAAGACCCTGATGCTGGGAAAGATTGGAGGCAGGAGGACAGTTGGACAATTATGTCCAACTCTTTTGTGACCTCATGGACTATAGCTCAGCAGGCTCCTCCATTGGATCTTCCCAACACCGGGATCAAACTCATATCTCCTGCATTACAGGCGGATTCTTTACTGCTGAGCCACCAGGAGCATTGTTCGCTCTTTCCAAATTTTCACAAGATGAAAATCCAAATTCTTTATTGAAATCTTCTTTTAAAAAGCAAAAGCTCTTTAAAAAAAAAAAAGACTACTAATTTTAAAAATGCTGACCACTAATTTTTAAAATTTTGAATTTTGAGCCAAGCCTGAGTGCTCTCTCTGACTTCTGTTACAATGCGTCACTCTCCATTTAGGAAGGTCATTTAGAGGTAAAGTGAGAACTATTATGAATAGTTGGAGGGACTTCTCTAAGAGAAAAGGGAATGGGATTTTACCTTCAAATCTCTTTTTAATTTTACCTTAAAAACTCTTAAAAAGGGTTTTAAAGCCCCTACTGGGGACCAGAAACATCATCCCAGTGTCACTCAGTAGGGATCTCAAGTTGTCACTGAATAAATGAAAAAGTGGAGGTAGATGGGTATCTCACCTTCTTCCTTCCCCTCTGTGGACTCTTCCTCTTCACGATCTTCCTCTTCTTCAATGAACTCCTCCTCTTCCTCATCTGTGTATGACAAAGAATAATTGCCTTAGGTTGGGGCTGGTGTCTC
The DNA here is from genome assembly GCA_006408675.1 of Madoqua kirkii. Classification (NCBI taxonomy): domain Eukaryota; kingdom Metazoa; phylum Chordata; class Mammalia; order Artiodactyla; family Bovidae; genus Madoqua; species Madoqua kirkii. The sequence goes on from SJYC01026487.1 coordinate 3,283, forward strand.
AGAGGAGAAGTTCAAAGGAGATCCAGGCTGGAGACACTCAGTTCAGTTCAGTCGCTCAATCGTGTCTGACTCTTTGCAACCCCATGGACTGCAGCACACCAGGCTTCTCTGTCCATCACCAACTCCCAGAGTTTGCTCAAACTCATGTCCATTGAGTCTGTGATGCCATCTAACCATCTCCTCCTCTGTCACCCCCTTCTCCTCCTGCCTCCAATCTTTCCCAGCATCAGGGTCTTTTCAAATGAGTTATTTCTTCGAATCAGGTGACCAAAGGATTGGAATTCAGCTTCAGCACCAGTCCTTCCAATGAATATTCAGGACTGATTTCCTTTAGGATGGACTGGTTGGGTCTTCCTGTTGTCCAAGGGATTCTCAAGAGTTTTCTCCAATACCACAGTTCAAAAGCATCAATTCTTTGCTGCTCAGCTTTCTCGATAATCCAACTCACATCCATACATGACTACTAGAATAACCATAGCTTTAACTAAACAGAGCTTTGTTGACAAAGTAATGTCTCTGCTTTTTAATATGCTGTCTATGTTGGTCATAGCTTTTCTTCCAAGTTGCAAGTCTCTTTTAATTTCATGGCTGCAGTCACTATCTGCAGTGATTTTGGAGCCCCCAAAAGTAAAATCTCTCACTGTCCAGTCAGGATCAAAGGGCCATCTGGTGACCTCAGGGGCCCAGGAGGTGATGGGCTTGGTCCTCCCTTCCCCAGCAGGTTCCAAGGCAGGGAGGCTTAAGACCTCCTTTGTTCTGGGAGCAGCAGCATCTCTTCCCTGGTCTGCCTGTGGTCAGAGGAGACGCCGAGAATGCACACTCAGACCATCTGCCTCTACACAGAGCATCATTCCCTGGGAGATGCAGGGAAATGACTTGGTCGCCAGGAATCAGAGTCCTTATCCTGAAGAAATTTGCTCAGTCTTTGAAATTTGCTTGCTTCACATTCCTTAGCCTACAGGGCCATGGATGCAGGGCGGGGAGCCCTTCAGGGGCCATCTGCTCTTTAGTTGCCTGAAACTGAGCCCCAGATGGTGACTATGGTACAAGCTCTGTGCTCACTTTCCCGTCCTGGGGTCTCGCCTTCAAGCTCTACTCACAGGGGACAGGCCCCTTCCCCACCCCCTCTCTCAAGCCCCTTCTTTGAGCTTTTGGGTGCCCTGAAGGGGTCAGTATAGACTCAGAGTATTTGTCAAGAGTATCTGGAGAAGGACTTGAAAGAGTTAATTCCTCCAAACTGACAACTGGGATATGTACCTAACCCAAGGAATTCTGTGTGTGTGTGTGTGTGTGTGTGTGTGTGTGGTGGTGGTTTAAACCATTGTTACAGTTAACTACTTAGAGCAGCATTTGCTAAGAATTTACTATGTGCCAAGTGCTAACTTGTGCTGAGGACTGTACACGCATTGCCTTATACAATCCCCAGATGACCCTCGGTGGAACCTGCACTTACTGCCCACATGGCCTCTGCAAGTCACTCACCTTTCCTTGGTTTTATTTTTTTAATTTTTTATTTTATATTGGCGTATAGCCAATTAACAACACTGTGATAGTTTCAGGTGGACAGCAAAGGGACTCAGTTGTACGTGGTCATGGATCCATTCTCCCACCTTTCCTTGGTGTTATTGCCTTGACTACAAAACGGAGATGACAAAAGAACTGCCTCTTAAAGTTGTTGTATTAAACAACAGAATTCATGTCCAGGGCTCAGTGGCCAGGACACAGAAAGTTCTCAATGAATGGTAGCCGTGGGTACTCTGCCCATTTGCCCGTGAGGACACAGAGAGGCTCAGGGAGATTACTGAAGGCAGTGCAGGTATTTACAGTGTCAGACTGCTCACACAGTATGACCCACTCTTGAATATCTTACTTTAGGGAGGATGACTTCAGGGGATCTTCCCAACCCAGGGATCGAACCGGCTAGCAGCTGAGCTCTTTACCACTAACACCACATGGGAAGCCCAGATGATCTACAGCCATGGATTTACCCAAGTCCACTGACACCTCCCTGGTGACTGGCAACTTCCCTGGTGGCTCACACAGTAGAGAATCTGTCTGCAATGCCAGAGACCCAGGTTTGATCCCTGGGTCAGGAAGATCCCCTGGAGAAGGAAACGACAGCCCACTCCAGTATTCTTGCCTGGAGAATCCCATGGACGAGGAACCTGGTGGGCTACAGTCATTGGGGTCAAAAAGAGTCGGACACGACTGAGTGACTAACACTTTCATTGACACCTCAGCTTTGAGATGCATGTCGTCCTTACCCAAGAATAGAGTATATTTGGGCTTCTGAGAATGGATTTAACACTCCGGATTCTGAAAGCTTGCAGGTGAGCAGATGCAGGAGGTGCTGAGAAGTTTTTCTTCCTCTTGCAAGCCCATTCACAGCTCTTCCCTTCCCCTACATGACCCCTACCCCTCTTTCTTACTCTCAGCAGACCACTGGAGCATCACCTCTCACACAAAGGCAACATTCAGCGGAACTGGATGTGCCCTCCCTCTCTTTGTTGCTAACTAGCTACCTTTCAACTGTGAAACCTTGTGCAAACTATCAACATCTTTGTTCTCCATCCTCATGCTTCTTATTATTTTTCCTTTATTATTGTTATGGCTATATTGTTACACTTATTATAGGTACTCTGTGGAAAAGTAATCACAGACAGAAGCAAGGACAGAATACAGATAAATTAAGGTGCCTGAGTATCCAAGTTTACAGCATAGGAAGCTGAAGCTAAAACTAGATTTAGGCAGTAACTAGTATATGTCTAGTACCCTGCAGAGGCCTCTGAATCAATGTCTTATTTGTTGCACAGCATCATTCGGGTGTCATTATCAGTAGGCCCATTTGTAACCTAAGTTTAAAGTGAGGACATGAAGCTCATAGAGGTGGAGGGAAGCATCAAAAATGCCACACAAGATAAGAAATGGCAGAACTGGGTGGTTTTGTGGTTAAGAATCCACTTGCCAATGCATGGAACACTGGTTCCATTCCTGGTCTGGAGAGAGTCCACCTGCGGGAGGATAACTAAGCCTGTGCTCCAAAATGAGAAAAGTCCATTCACTATAACTAGATAAAGCCCGCACACAGCAACAAGACCCAGGGAAGTCAAAACTAAATTTAAAAAAAAGAAGTAACAGAACCAGATTTAACCTTAGGTCTACCTGATTTTATGAAGTTAAAAGACGCTTGCTCCTTGGAAGAAAAGCTATGGCAAATGTAGACAGCATGTTAAACAGCAGAGACAATGCTTTACCAACAAAGGGTCTGTCTAAAAGTTATGGTTTTTCTAGTAGTCATGTATGGATGTGAGAGTTGGACCATAAAGAAGTCTGAGTGCCAGATGCTTTTGAACTGTGGTGTTGGAGAAAACTTTTGAGAATCCCTTGGACAGTCAGGAGATCAAACCAGTCAATCCTAAAGGAAATCCACCCTGAATATTCATTGGAAGGACTGATGCTGAAGCTGAAACTCCAATACTTTGGCCACCTGATGCAAAGAGCTGACTCACTGGAAAAGACCCTGATGCTGGGAAAGACTGAAGGCAGGAGGAGAAGGGGACAACAGAGGATGAGGTGGTTGGATGGCATCACCAACTTGATGGACATGAGTTTGAGCAAGCTCCAGGATTTGGCGATGGTCAGGGAAGACTAGTGTGCTGCAGTCCATGGGGTTGCAAAGAGTCGGACACGACTGAGTGACTGAACTGAACTGAACTGAACTACCTGATTCCAAGTTGCCTTGCTGTTTCTGTTAGGTAGGTAGAATAGGGAAATGGAGTCCAAAATGGCAGTGGCTAAAAAAAAAGGAAGGTAAAGGAAGGTCCGAGGACCAGAGTGAAGACTTCAGGTAGAACAAACAGCACTCCTGGCTAAGCTCAGTTTGCATAGAGCGGGCCCAGGTGGAAGAAAACATATAAAAGGAAGAGCCAAAGTGCTCTCTCTCTCTCGCTCTCTCTCTCTCTCTCTTTCTCTTCCTCTCTCTTCCTCTCCCACGTGCGTGTGCTCTTTCTCTCTCCCTCTCTCTTTCTCTCTCCCGCGTGCATGCGCTTTTTCTCTCTCCCATTTTCCTGCTATCTTCTAAATAAAATGGAGCTGTAACACTGATTTGCCTAAGAGCTGTAACACGGTTTGTCCAAGACCTGAGAGCTGTGACGTGCCGAGGGCTCTAATGTCCATTGCTCCAAATCTTTGTTGTAATGAGACAAAGAACCGGGGAACATACACTCGCGTGACATCTATGGTGCAAAAATGGAGCTGTAACACTGATTTGCCTAAGAGCTGTAACACGGTTTGTCCAAGACCTGAGAGCTGTGACGTGCCGAGGGCTCTAATGTCCATTGCTCCAAATCTTTGTTGTAATGAGACAAAGAACCGGGGAACATACACTCGCGTGACATTTCTATCACCCCAAGTTCCTCCCTATAACAGATCCATACATAATTTATTGAGCTGGGCTTATCCAGACGTTGACTGTACAAGCCTGATGGATCTCTGGGTATGTTTGGCAGTGTATCTGCCTCCATGTGGGGCTCAGTGGGAGGGAAGCTGACTTCCAGGGGAAATAATCCCTTACCTGTCCCAAAGTCGATGGTCCTCAGGGTGTCAGCTACGTGCTCTAAGTCCAAAGTAAAGTAGTCCATGTTTTCAAAGCCCTGCTCTATCTTCCCCAGCTGACAACCTTTGGAAGCTTCCACGATGCTGTGGGGCAGAGAGAAAAGGGGGGAGGGGCACAGTGAGATCTCTGGTCCCAGAGAAGGAAGGAGGCGTGTTAGCTCCAACTTACACCAGGGCATGTGCTTGTGTCCACACCCAGGCCTTACACCCAGAGGCTTCCCTGGAGGGTGGAGTATTTTCCCTTGGGTCACAAGCAGAATAGATGTCTAAGACAGCAGGGATGCAAAGGCTAGGAAAGAGAGCCCGGGGGAAGACCCTCCCAGCAGAACTAATGCAAGGAGGAGGCCTTCTGAGCATGTCAGAGGCCCTGAGGGGAACTGGGGCCTTGACTCACAGCCCTGGGGAGACACTGACCTTCTGATGAGCTGCTTGGCACTCTGTTGGGGGAGAGAAAGAGCAAAGGATTAGACTGCAGAAAGGGAGGCCCCAATAAATCAGCAAAACCGGTGACCAAGCACTGCAGATGCGCACTCGGTGCCACACCCTTGCCCAGCTTTGACCTGTTCATCAGCTTCAGCCAAACAGAACACGGATTTTCCCTCTGTCCATGGTCTGCGTAGGCCTTGGTCATTATCCTAGGGCCCTCCCATTGTGGCAGGAAGCTTGGATTCTAGGAGTATTCATCTAAGCACTCTTAAACAAGGAAATCCCCAAGATGAGAATCATATTCTAATCACCTTTTTATACCCAGTGTCTAGCACAAAGCCTGGCCCACAGTATGTGCTTAGGAAATTTTTATTGAACTTAATTATTCCTTACAAAATCTTACAGCTGATCCCTTCACATTTCCCCCAACAAGCTCTTCTAGGGTAGGGCTGTGTCTTTCATCTGTCTCTCCATCTCAGTGACTGGCCTACCCCAGGTGCTCAGTTAATAGTCTCCACATAGGCACTGTATTTTGCAGCTTGCAAAGCCATTTCACAAGCATACTTTTATTTGATCCTCATAAAATCAGTTGAGAGGAAGGGAGGGAGAAATTGTTACATGCTCACTATGCAGACAGGGGCTTCCTGGGTAGCTCAGCTGGTAAAGAATCTGCCTGCAATGCAGGAGACCCCTGTTCGATTCCTAGGTTGGGAAGTTCTCCTGGAGAAAGGATAGGCTACCCACTCCAGTATTCTTGGGCTCCTCTGGTGGCTCAGAGAGTAAAGAATCCACCTGCAAAGCAGGAGGCCTGGGTTCAATCCCTGGGTTGTGAAAATCCCTTGGAGGAGGGCATGGCAATCCATTCCAGTGTTCTTGCCTGGAGAATCTCCATGGACAGATGAGCCTGGCGGACTACAGTCCATGGGGTCACAAAGAGCTGGACATGACTGAGAGACTAAGCACAGCTCAGCACATACAGATGAGGAGACTGAGTCTTTAAAAATGAATGAGCTTGAAATAACTTCCCCAAAGGCATCGTCTTTGGTGATCAGTGATGGAGCCCAATTACCCCTTGAAGCTGCTGAGTTGAAGTGCCCACACCCTCCCAGGACTGCTCACCGAGAGAAAGATGGCGCCACCGGGCTCGTCCAGAGACTGGATGGCCGTCTCCACCAGCTTGGTGGACTTGTCCAGTTGCTCCCGGTACTGCTGGATGAGGGCCTCGAGGAAGCCGAGCTTCTCCTCCTGCTCGCGCGTGATCCGCTGCAGCAGCTCGCTCTTCTTCTCGTCCAGGATGGCATACAGCGTGTCAAACTTCTGGCTCAGTTCCTCTTTCACCTGGTGACTGTTCTCCTGGGGACAGAGATCTCCGAGTCACGTCCTGCAGGTCCTCCTTCCTATCTCCTGCCCTTCCTTCCTGGGATGGATGTGCTAGGAATGAAGAGTCTAGAGCTGGGAGAGATTTACCGCACCCCCATTTTGCAGAACACGAAACAAAGCCTTAGCCGGAAGAAAGCATTTGCTAGGGTTTGCAGCGACATTTGGAGGCTGGCGTCATAGAGAAAGCTACACCTTTCCTCGAAAGTGGAGACTCTAGGGTCAGGCGGGATGACATATATGGGCCTCCTGTGTGCCCCCAGTCACACTCTTTCTCCACTTTAGGACCAAGACCAGATTTGGGAAATTCTGCATCATTTGGTCCCCAGAGAAGTGGAGAAGCAGCCCCACCCCACCCCTGGCAATGGTATCCACATTGAGGCTCCCCACTGTCCAGCATTGACATGACATTTTAGTTTTCTTACCTGTAAACTGGGTATAATGGTAGCATCTCATTAGACTGGGGGCCCCTTGTGGATAATAACATCCTTCTTCCTTCTCTGAACCTATACTCACACAACTGTATCCACCAGAAATACACTGATCACTCCCAACCCCCCATATCATTCCCAGGTCCCCACCTCAAGGGGATATGAAAAACCCTTTTCTTTACTGTAGCCCACCAGACTACATGGATGCTTTTGCAGGAATAGAAAAGGGTCCTCTGCCTCTACAGTCTTGCTCCTCAGAGCGTGGTCCACGGACAAGCACTTGGGCAAGTCCTGGGAGCTTGTTAGAAAAGCACAGTCTCATGCCTCCTTCTAGACCTACTGAATCAGAACTTGAAGTCTAACAAAATCTCAGGGTGATTTCAAGTTTCCCATTAAAGTCTGAGAAGCTTTAGTATACAGCACACTGGAGAACAAGGCTCTAAGAACTACTAGTTCCCTGAATAAATGCTGGGAATGATTGCAGGGGACGCTGCCTGAAGTCAGGGACCTGGTCTGTCTTCCTCGCCACCTTATCCTCAGCATCTTTGGCAGAGCCTGGTACCCAGCTGTCCTCCAGAAGCTTTTGTGAGTGAATGGATAAATGGATTAGTCATTCCCTCCCCAACCATCCCTGTGTGAACACTCCAGGCCCGGGCTCCACGGGGAAGCCACCCCAGAGACCAGGTTGCCCGGGGAGGCCTCAAACGCCCAGGTCCAGCTATCCTCCCCCTCACCTTGGTCACTCGACAGGAGTCCTCCAGCTGAGTGATGATGGTCTGCACACGGTCGTTCCCTGCCACCAGCATGGAGATACAGTTACTCAGCTCAGTCTAGATGGGAGGGACGGTGGGGGAACAGGAGAGGAGAGACAAAAATAGTCTCAGGGCCCACCTTCATGCAAGTGGCAGCAACACAGCACCCTCACCCCCCTCTCTGCCAGAAAGAGCCTCTTTCTGGGGTGCAGCTCAGGTCCAGAGCAGAAAACACCAGAGAGACACTGCATCCCTCATATCACACTGGAGGCACAGAGAGGGAAAGTGAGCTGCCCCAAATGCACAGCAATGTGCTGGCCGAGGAGGGGCTTGTTTCTAGGAATGAAAGGATCCAGGGGGAAAAAAAAAGGTTGGAGAATTCTAGAAGAGAAAGATCAAGGGAAGACAGGAAGGAGGGGAGGAAAGAGTAAAGAAAAGGGTTATTGTTGTTGCTTAGTCACTAAGTTGTGTCTGACTCTTTTGTGATCCTAGGGACTGTAGCCCACCAGGCTCCTCTGTCCATGGGATTTCCCAGGCAAGAATACTGGAGTGGGTTGCCATTCCCTTCTCCAGGAGATCTTCCCAGCCCAGGGATTGAATCTGTGTCTCATGGATTGGTAGGTGAATTCTTTCCCACTGAGTCACCTTGGAAGCCACAGCTTATTGCATTACAGGATGGTGGGGCTCTCACAGGCCCAGGGACCCAGGGAGAAGGCTGCCTCTTGCTGCAGGGGGATCTGGGGGAGGGGGGGATGACCAGCACAGGAAGAGGCAGCAGGGGCCCAAACCACGCTGGATTATAGCAGTCATGGCCTGAGAGGACCCGGGTGACCTGGCCCTGGGATCTGGTCTCTCCCTTGGGGCCGCACCCAGGTGCCCTCAAGCGGCTCTAAGTATAACTCATGAGCTCAGCCATCTCCCCAAGGAAGGCAAGGGCCCTTCTCCCTGCGGCCCGGGACGTCCCTCCAGGGGGACTATTCCTGAAAGGCCGGCTCAGCAGATCTACGGGGATCAAGTCCGCATCCTGAATCATCTGTCCAGCGGGCTTGGGCTGGGGGTGGGAGTCGCTCAGGCGAGTACCTTCTGTCCCTGGAAGACACTCTGCAGGGGGGCCACCTCGCAGGCCTGGTGGGCTCCGAACACCTTGCACATGGAGCACGTGGGCACCTCGCACGTGAGGCAGTAGATGTTGATTTTCTCATCTTCGTGCTCCTTGCAAGGCCAGTACCTTCTGTCCCTGGAAGACACTCTGCAGGGGGGCCACCTCGCAGGCCTGGTGGGCTCCGAACACCTTGCACATGGAGCACGTGGGCACCTCGCACGTGAGGCAGTAGATGTTGATTTTCTCATCTTCGTGCTCCTTGCACATGGGGTGGCTGCCCTTCTGCAGCGGCCGGCTGAAGTGGAGAAGAGTCATCAGTCACGAGGTGGGGTCTCAAATCCCTGTCTTCCCCTGCAGCCCCAGGAGCCCCCTCACCCCACCCCATATCTACAACCCGAGCTCTCAGAGGTTGTCTGTCCTGAGTCCTTTTCATTCTCTGAGGGCCCAGAACCAGGGAAGCCAATGACACCAAGACTAGGATTCAAACTCCAGTGATGGAGTTGGCCCAGGCCTGGCCAGTGCAGGACCTGGAAAACGTTGTAGGATCCCAGAGTCCTTTTGAGACGTTCTGGAAAAGAGGAGACTGGTCCCAGAAAGGTGAATGGACTCGCCCAAGGTCGCCCAGCAAGTCAGGGCAGGGGAGGCTAAGGTTCACTTGTTCTAATTTTAGTCCCCAGGCTCTTGGTTACAGCAGGTTGGGCTTCCAACAAAGCAATTTATATTCATGGCCTCACTGAATTCTATATTTAATCCACCAGACTGTAATCTCCATCAAAGCAGGGAAACTTGCCTGTTGTCTTCAGCCCTAAATCTGCAGTGTACAGTGCCTGACAATGGAGAAGGTGGTGGTTAAATATGGGTGGAAAGAATACATCAGTAAGAATGCCATGAAGGTGTACCAAGGCTCTGAGAAGGAGGTGGTATGTGTGCCCCAAGTCACGCAGCGAAAGCAGAGGCAGCCCAGGGCCATCCAGTGGCCCAGCACAAGCCTTAATTTCCAACCTGAGAGTCTCTCCAGGATCCAGAGTTGCTTCTTTCTCTTTCTCCCCAAACACATACTCTTAGGATGACGTTCTCCCTTTGTCTCTCTCCTCTTAGGGCCTCTGGCATTTATCTATGGTTCTCTCACGGTCACTTCCTCCCTGAGATTCAATTTTTTTTGAGTCTAGGTTTTACCACCCCGGCTAACTCTACACTCATCTAGAGTCAACAGCGTGTCTACATCATCTCTGATTTCCCAGCCCCTTACACAGAGGTGTGCGTGCCTGCCCAGTCACTTAGTCAAGTCTGACTCTTTGTGACCCCATGGACTATAGCCCACCAGGCTCCGCTGTTTGTGGATTGCTCCAGTCAAAAATGCCGGAGTGGGTTGCCATTTCCTTCTCCAGGAGAGCTTTCCAACCCAGGGATTGAACCCATATCTCCTGTGTCTCCTGCATTGACAAGCAGATTCTTTACCACTGAGCGATAGCAGGCAGGTCATAAATGGTGACTATCCCCCATCATGTCAGTGCCTCACCTCCAAACAGCCCTGCATGACTGACCACACCCAGGGCATTACTGTCCCCTCAAGATCTTAAATAAGCTCCTTTCCAGACTTGTCTTCCAGGGTCCCCCATGCTGGCAGGGCTCTCCCTTTGCCGCCTGTCTCTGCCCTCTGGGAAGGGAGCCCTGGGGTGAGAGCAGGTGCAGAGGTGAGGCACGATCCTGCAGTCTGATGTCTGTGTCTCCCGTCACCCCAGATGCCCATCCTCCCAACCCCAGGCGCCAGCGTCAGGGTTCAAGTCCACACTGTTCTGCCGCTTACTCATGGTGACCTTGGACAAGTGATTTCACCTCTCTGAGCCCTGCTTTCACCCCCAAGCTACCGAGATCATGGCAGGAGTTCTCCGTGGTGAATGTGCAGTGCCTGGCATGGAGCAGAACCTCAACAACTATCGTCATCATTCAGTTCTGGGGAAAGGCCTGGCAGGGTTCAAACACAACTTCCTCTTCCTAGGTTGACTCTCTTATTTTGGTGCAATATTGATTTTAATATGATCATGATCAACAACGTAATCGCATTTTTGTAGTGTTGAACTCCGGCAACATGAGAGGCAATAGCAGTTAAGAATGTTCACCATGGAGTCAGTCAGACAGGCTCCCTCTCAGCTTCACCACTTGCTAGCTGAGTGGCCTCGGACAAATCTCTGAGTCTCCATTTTCTCATCAGAAAATGAGGGTAAAAATGGCTTAAAGGATTACTGTGAGAATTAAAGTGGGGATAATGCATGGAAAATGCTTAGTGCGGCGCTGCACACAGTGGATGCTCAATAAATACTTGCCATCTTGAACATTTCCCATCAACATCCTACTTGATAGTCACAATAGCAACTCTTACTGTCCATTTCTGAAGACAGAGGAAATAGAGGCCCAGAGACTCACCCAAGACCCTACAGTGCGTGAGTAACAGAGTCAGAGTAGCGGACACAGTTCTCTGGTTGGAGCTTTCTCAAACAAGGACTAGTCTGTCCGCTTTTGGGGGCAGAGGACACAGCCTGCAAGCACGTATTTGGTGAGGGTTTGGGACCGCAAGGGCCATGAGGTCAGCAGCCTCTTGTCAGGACATGCTGATCAGTAAACATCTCCTGGTAGCTTTATCTCTCCCCAACACGGCACAACCTCCACCAGGCACACATTCTGCCCAAGAATGAGTGACTGTTTCACAAACAGGGAGAGGTGGAGCTAGATGGGTTGGGCTGGGTCCCAGCAATTCTCCTTCTCAGCTGCGAAACTCTGGGTAAGTGATTTTACCTCTTTGAGCCTCAGCTTCCTCCTCCATGAAACAGGGATGATGAAAGCCATGCTGATCCATAGCACTGCTGTGAAGCAGCAGCAGGAAGCGTCCCTGGTGTTTGGCACTGCTGTTATCATTATAGAGCAACTGGCTTTGTTCTCACTGGGCGCTTCCTCTGCTCATCAGGGCACCTTATCTGGCCCCAGTGGCTCCCTCTCCCTCACTCTCCCTCTCACATCTCACCTGTCCCCTGATTTTGGTCTCAGTACCTCCTAGGAGGACAGCCTGATGTCTGGGTCCCCTGCCACTCACTGGATGACACCGAGAGCCAGGGCTGGGGGATAAGATGAGCCCCTGCTCATGCCTAAGGGAGACTGCTGTCTGGACTAACTGGCATACCTCGTCCAGCTAGGGGACTGGATCCAGAGCAGGGAAGGAGGATGGGGCCCCAAAGCGCTGGACTCCCAGGATGGGCCGGGGCAGGGGGACGGCCTCCCCGTGGTGGGGAGCACTCACCTGGAGCACTCCTGTTTGTAGATGTCAATGATGTTCTCCACCAGCAGATTGCGCTGCAGGCCGTACACTCCGTGGCGGTCCATGATCACCTCGTGGCGGCAGGAGGGGCAGCGGAAACGGCCTCCAGACATGGCCGCAGAGCCAAGCCGGCCAGTCCAGTAGGGATTGGCAGCCTGCTGGCGACAGGGGTGGAGGTGAGGCCTGGGCTCCCCCCTCAGCTCCTTCCCTTTCTGACCTCCGACTGTCCTCCCCGTTGACCATCACCACCATTCTCATCAAACCGCATGACTTAAAGCTTCCCCTCGGCTCAGACTGGTAAACAGGCTGCCTGTATCGCCAGAGACCCGAGTTCAATCCCTAGGTCGGGAAGATCCCCTGGAGAAGGAAATGGCAACCCACTCCGGTACTCTTGCCTGGAAAATCCCATGGATGGAGGAGCCTGGCAGGCTACCGTCCATGGAGTTGCAAAGAGTCAGTCACAACTGAGCAACTTCACTTTCTTTCCTGATATGAGAGAGCCAGCCCACTTACACAGGGAGTACCTGAGAAGCAACTAAGGAATCAACAGGTTTGGAGGTCAGCAGACCAAGGCTCAGTCACAGTGATTCCGGAATGACTTTGGGTGAGCAACCTTTTCTCACCAAGCCTCAGTTTGTCCATTCATGAAATGGGTGTGTAATTAGAGCCAGCTCCTAGAGTTGCTACTTTAAAGAAAAAATAGAGACCATCCTGTAAAGTGCTTCTGGGGGTATTTGAGGCCTGTCTCTCTGCCAGGATGGACACCCACTCCCATTCTTTTCTTATGGAGATGAAGCCCCTCCTGCTCCCCATTATAGGAAACAGTTTCAAGGGGAAGATGGCTCTCCTGTCCAGTGCCTCTCAGCCACCCTCCTCCTAAAGATCTGGGCCCCCTGCCACCGCGGAGCTGGCTCCAGCCCCTGGGGTCTGGTTTCTCTCTCCTTTCTGCCTGCCTCTCCCACTTATCACTTGAGGCATTTGACTCCTGATTGGAGAGTCAACTGCGGTGCTCAGGACAGGGTGGGGTAGCTGCAGGCAGGGTGGGGAGGGGACAAGTGCGCGTCATGGAGAAGGAATGGGTCAGCCAGAGCCACCTCCCCAGCCCCGTCGACCCCTTCCAAAGACTTCGGCAGGGGTTCACTTCAGAGGGGGGAAAAACAAGTCCAGTTTGGAAGGGTTCCGGACTAAAAGAGAAGTTTTCTTTTAGATTTCATCACAGGAAGACTGAGTAGCTGCCTGGAGCCCCAGTTCTATGCCAGGCCCAACACTGACCTGGAAGATGTCGTTGGCACACTTCCGGCAGAGGTTGTGCTGGCACGGCAAGATGACCACTGGCTTGGTAAACATCTCCAGGCAGATGGGGCAGATCAGCTGCTTCTCCAGGTTCTCCATGGGGTTTCCATCCTGGATCAAGCTCGACTTATAATCCATGTTGTCCTGGGGACAGATGTGGGGACCCACCTGGCTGCCTCCTTCACCTGCCTTGCTCTAAGCAGACCTGGGGGTCTTTGTCACAGAATACCCGCCCGGAGCCTCTTTGCCTTCCTCTCCTGGCGCCCAAATTCTGCCTTGGTCTGAGGCCCCTCTGATATTTATAGCTGGGCCCTGGTCAATGAGCCCCAGGAGGAGACCAGCTGAGCATTCCGGTGCCAAGTGGCTGGCGAAGCTTGAGTTTCCTCCAGGCCTGAAAGACCAACCCTCTCAGATCACATGTAAGGATGAGCAGTCACTGTTCCCTTGGGACGGGGGTCGTAAACAAGAACAGCTTGTTCGTGGGCAGGCTTTGGGCAGGACTGGTACTCAGAGTTTCCTCCAAAAATTAGCCTCCTCCTACAGCAGGCTGGTAAGGAGTGAGGGGGCCACTGGGATTTGTGGGGTTAACAGCCAGTGCCCTCTCACTGACCTAAATAAATCCATCCTCTTCTCTGGAGTCTTGGGCAACTCCCCAGATAAGGCCTACCCCCGAGCCCAGCACATTGCTAAAGACCCTGAGATGTGCAGCCCACCCCTCCATTCCTTGGCCACTAATTCCATATTTTTTCTCTTTTCTTTTTCTTTCTGGATCTTAGTTCCTCAACCAGGGATTGAACCGACACCTCTTGCAGTGGAAGTGTAGAGTCTTAACCACTGGACCTCCAGGGAAGTCCCTAATTCCATTTTAATACAAGGATTCCTTCCCTTGATACAAAGTCTGTTTCCTCATTTTATGGATTTTGACACTGAGGTTTAAGAAGGAAAGGATCTTATTCAAAGTGATCTGGGAAGTAAGTGGCAAAGCCACAAATCTTATTCATTCATCAGACACTGAGCGACTAAACAACAGTGACAATCTATACATCAGGCAACAAAGTGAGAGATAAATGACTAATCCTTTTCCCTGCCCTGGGAAACTCACAGGCTAGGAAGGGAGACAGACACAAATAACTGTCATGTAGTGCCCTGAAGCACTATGTACCCACTTAGACATGATCCAGATGTTCCCCTCTGCTTTCTGCACGAATTTAAATTTTTCTCCACATCCTTCTGAACCATCTTCTTTGTTGGCTGGTAGAAGTCGTTGTTCAGCGGCAAAGTCAAGTCTGACTCTTTTCGATCCCATGCACTGCAGTATGTCAGGCTTCCCTGTCCTTCACTATCTCCCAGAATTTGCTCAAACTCATGTCCATTGAGTCAGTGATACCATCCAACCATCTCATCCTCTGTCACCCACTTCTCCTGCCCTCAGTCTTTCCCAGCATCAGGGTCTTTTCCAATGAGTCAGTTCTTCGCATCAGGTGGCCAAAGTATTGGAGCTTCAGCATCAGTCCTTCCAGTGAATATTCAGGACTGCTTTCCTTTAGGATGGACTGGCTGGATCTCCTTGCAGTCTGAGGGACTCTCAAGAGTCTTCTCCAACACCACAATTGAAGTCATTAGAGCAGCTCTAATGTCTTTAAGGTAGAATGTTATGCAAAGGGACATGGGTATAAGGTGCTGGTATGAGAGTGGGAACACTATCGCTGAGCCCCAGGATGAGCCTAAAAGTCTGTAGAACCTACAGGAGGAGTGTCCAAGATCTCACAAAGAAGGGGCAGCAGGAGAACAAGTTTGATGACCTCAGCCTAGAGAGGAGTAGATGGTTGAAGCCCTGAGACAAGGCCTAGTGAGTAGTAAGGACAGAGAGGCTAGCCTTGTGATGGGGAGGGAATGGGAAGGAGAAGAGGGGCAATCTCTCACAGAAAGAGGAGGAGTCTCAGAGGACAAGGAGTGGGCAATATTTTTTAATCCTTTTTTAATATTTGTTTATTTATTTGGCTGTGCCAAGTCATAGTTGCAGCATGCAGGATCTTTAGTTGTCGCACATGGGACCTAGGTCCCTGATTAGGGATCGAACCCGGGGCCCCTGCATTTGGAGTGTGGAACCCCAGCCACCGGATCACCAGGCAAGTTCCAGGAGTGGGCAGTTTCAAGGAGAAGGTGGTCCCTCCCGAACGTCAATGGTTAGTTTTTTGCTGAGCACTTACTATGTGCTGGGCACTGGGCTAAGCAGTTCATGATCATTATTTTATTTCATCATCTCAACAGCCAACAGGTACAACAATGTAAGAACTATTGTACCCCATTTCTCAGATGAGGACACTCAGGCACAGAGAAGTCAAATAATTTGTATGGAGTCACACAGCCTGGACCCAGGACAAAACCGAGATATGTTTGACTCAGACGCCCAGGCTCCTCATTTCTCTACTGGAACTGCAGGTCAACCCTGCCAGGCCAGCCAGGAAGAGGATGAGAGCTGAAAAGAATCTGTCCTTTCCTCCTTACTTGGTTTTGTTCAGACTTAAGGCGGCACAGTTCTCTGGGAAGGAGGGCCTCTCCACGGCCATAGGAGACAACGGCTTCAGCCCGTCGTGGCATCCCATCCTCCTTTGTCTAAGTGACTTGGTTATGGTCAGGGAGACCCGAAGGCTGGTGGAGGTGGGTTAAAGATAAAGGATTTCTGCCCTGATAAAAAGTGCAAGAAGATAGCTTCGTGCTTACCTTTGAATGAGGTTATATAGGGACAAGTCTGAGAAGGAAATCAACCCCCTGAGTGTGGCAGAGAGGAACTGCAGAAAGCACTGGGGTCACCGATGCCATCATGGTGCTGCTAGTTTCCCTGCCCCTGGAACTGCCCTCTAAGATGTGAGAGAACAAACGTCATGAGAGTGTAATTAATCTGTTACTTACAGCACAGAGCACTCTGCATCCATTCAGGATTCCAACTTCCGTGTGTCAATGATTCTCAGATCTCTAATTCAAGTTCAGATCCTTCTCTTCCTTAAGCTGAAGATCTGCTGGAAATCTTTACTGGGATGTCCCAGTCGCCCCTCCAACTCACCATATTCCAAACAGAACGCATCACCTCTGCACCACCACCGCTCCCCACCAAGCTTCTGCTTCTATGTGCCTTTGTCTCATGTCTCAGTAAGTAGCACTCCCATCCAGCCATTTGCACAGACCAGAAGGCTGAGAGCCATCCTATGGCTTCTCCTTCCTCCCCATTGCACACCCAGTCAATCTCGGTATCAAACACAGGTGCACCTTCACGTCTCACTTGTCATCTTACCATCTGGTTCTCCCTCTGAACTTAGAAGACTCTGAGAGCAGAGACTGTTTCTATCCATCATCTCTGTACCTCCAGCACCTGACACACAGTAGGCACAAAGGAAATGCTGCTTAAGTGAGTGGATGAGTGAATGAATTAAACAGAGCAGCAGGGTTACTGCTGACTGACTTTGGGGAGATTGGGGTGCTGGAGCAAATTTTTCTTGGCTGAGATGGGGCAGACCGTGGAAATGGGGGATGGAGTTGATGGAGTAAATTCTAGTCTTTGAAAGGCACTTCCCTGGTAGTCCAGTGGTTAAAAATCCACCTGCCAATGCAGGAGACACTTGTTCAATCCCTGGTCTGAGAAGATCCCACGCACCTCAGAGTAACTAAGCCCCCAAACCACAGCTGCTGAGCCCATGCTCTGGAACCCATGAGCCGCAACTGCTGAGGTCTGCATGCTCTAGGGAGCCCGTGCTCTGCAACAGGGTGAGCCACCTCAACGAGAAGCCTGCTCGCCACAACGAGGGAAAGCCCACGTGCAGCAACGAAGACCCAGTGCAGCGAAAATCTTAAAAATAATTAAGAAAATAAAGTCTTGGGAAGGAGAGGGACACGCCAACCTTTGAGTTGGGAGGATAGGAGAGAGGAAAGAATGGAGGTTAAAATCAGAGTTGTTGGGAGATGGAGAGAAATGTGCTCATATTGATGACCTCTGTCAGCTGAAAGAGAGTTGAGGTCGCTTTCTGAGGCTGAGGCAGGGGGACGAGCAGCATGAGCGAGTGGTGGAAAACGTTTGGACCAGCCATCGTGAAACACAGGAGGAAGTGCCCGAGAGAGGGGTGGAAGGACTCTGGGAGCAGAAGAGCCTCGCTGATGTTTCCCAGCACAGACTTGCCACTTGGGAGGAGCCCTTCACGTGGCTCTGTTGACTTTCACCAGCCACACTTGGCAGTCCAGGCGCAAAAGCCACGCAAATGGACAGTGGGACCAACGCCAGCCTGGGAGCTGGCAAGACCAGTACTGCTGAAAGTCAAAGGGTGAGAAGAGGAAATTCCCACATGGGCCATGCTGGGCCGCAGCACATGTCTTGTCATTTAATCCTCACAACAGCTCTGCAAGGGAGATATTTTGATCTTTGTTTTTCCCAGGAAGAAATGAGACTCAGAGAAGTAACTGGCTTGGCAAAGTCACACAGCCCCGAAGAAGAGAGCTGAGCTGAGGTTCACATCCGAGGTAGCCTGACTCCCAAATCTGTGCTCCTCATACTGAAACATTTATCCAGTGCTTATTGCATGCCAAACACTGTGCTATGCCCTTTTTCATGCATCCCTCCCTCTTGTTCAGTCTTTAAAATAACTCAGTGAGGCCATGCCTCATGGTCCAGTGGTTAGGACTCTGAGCTTTCACTGCCAGGGCTCAGGTTCGATCCCTGCTGGGGAACTAAGAGCCCACACATGGTGCTGTGCAGCCAAATAAAAAATAAAGTCTTAAAAAAAATACTCAGTGAGGCAGGGATCAGGATTTTCCCTGTTTTGCAGCTGAGTTACAGAGTCATTTGGCCAAAGTCTCCCAGCCACTGAGTGGCAGAGCCAGCATCCCAAGAAGGAAGTCATAAACCAGTATCATTGCCAGTTATTAGAACATGGCTGAGGCTGCAAAGACCAACATGTAATATCAGTGGCACATCTGAGCCTGGAGCTCCTAACTGCTACACTGTACTGCTTCTCTCTCTGCAAGTCTCTGCACATCTTCATTTTTATACTGTTTCTTAATGAAAACTCCAACCATACAAAAGTAGAGAGAATTTAGTGCTAAGAATTCATATGACCAAACCCAGATTCAGTTTTTCCAACTTTTCCCCACTCTTACTTCATCTCTATTTTGACATGCTTCTTTTTTCTAGAATATTTCAAAAACAATCTTAGGCATCAAGTCATTTCATCCACAAATACTTTGGTAAGCATTTCTAACGAGGATTCTTTTTTTTTTTTTTTTTTACATAATCACAAGCCATTATTTTAGCAAAAATAACATAAATTTCTTAATATTATTAAATCCCAGGCCATTTTCAGAGGCTACCGATTGTTTCAAATGTCTTTTTAGTTAGTCAAATCAAATCCAAAAAAAAGAAGATCCAAATAAGGTCTTACATGTGGGATTTTGTCGTTTTTGTCCCATTAACCTCTTTTCATCTATAACAATCCCCTTCACTACCATTCTTTGTGCCACTGATTTGTCTTTTTGATATATCAGGAACTGAAGTTCAGAGAGGTTGAGTGACTTACGGAAGGTCACCCAGCTAAAAGCTAGACTTCTTATCTGAAACTGCCCCCAGAGTCTGTGTCACTAGTAGGAGGAGCTTTAGTGCCAGAGGCGGTCCCAGCTTTAGTGCCAGAGGAGTCAGGCAAAGCAGGGAGAGTGGTCTGGGCCTGACAAGGAGAAGGTAGACAGAGATGAAAGCGATAGCAGTAACAACACTGTTTTTGCTTTTTGACTGATTCAGTGCTTGCAAGGGGCTGGACATCTATGCAGAGCTCCATGGCACTGTTTCATTCAGTCCTAACTACAACCACAGGCAGGTCATATGTAACCTCATTTTACAGATGAGGAAACTGAGGCACAGCTTGGCATATGGGGTTACCCTAAGTTCCACAGCTAGGGGAACAGGTCAATTTAACTTCAGAGTCTGTGCTCTTTTTGACTGTCACTAGAGAGGGGACTTTTCAGAAAACTGAGATTTTGAGGCCTCTTGGTTGAGGGAGAGAATGCTGGCCTGGGAGCCAGACACCTGGGCTCAGGCTCCAGGTCTGCCAGAGACAAGCAATGTGACGCCCAGTAAGCCACACCCAGCTCCAGTGTCTTCATCTGCCAAATGGAGTGACCCTAAGAAATGAGCCCTGAAGGTGCTTGCCCCTCCCCAGAAGCAGAGTTCTCAGAGGAATTCTTCCCCGGGATGGATGACGCAGGCCGCGGGCAGTGATGCTGGAAAGGAAACCACCCTCCACCTCTCCTTTCATTTCCACGTGGCTTGCTTAGATATTTTCTTGGTGCCTCACAGTGCAGATCCTTTCCATGTGTGTGGAGTGTGCCATTCTCCCTGCCGTCCCCATGACCTTCCCTGGAGGGCGGAGTCTGCCTGCCTGTTCCTCTGGAATTCCCCTTGAGCCTCTGTGGCACCTGGAGTACCCTCAGAAAGGATGTGGCGAGGGTGACTGTTTTCCTTAGGATTTGAGATGGCTGTCACATGCTTCGATGTCATCCTCATTGAAGCATCATTCTGAATCACAGGATCAGACAAATAGGTCATTGGCTCGGAGGCTGAAGCCAGAGTAGTCACCAGAGGCAGGTCCATGGGGTCTAGGGTGTGATGCAGTGCCCCAGATGCCAGGGCAAAGCCCACTGGGCCTGCCCACATGCCATGGAAAGGCGGAGGGCAGCAGGATCTCGCCACTCAGGGCTGGAAGCCTCTAGACATTTCCTTCCTTTCCATAGATCCAGATGACCATGTGGGCAGCTACAAGGCCTCTCAGAAATAGGTGGTGTTTAGAGAAAGGGCTGCCCCAGGGAACACAGGGGGCCGTTAAGGTCTGAATGGACCGCTACATAAATGATCCTGAACTCAAGTATCAAAAGTGCTTTATAAACAGTGAGATACAATAAACCCTGACTAAAGGTCCTGAGACTGCAACAAGCAACAAGATCTGCTACTGCCAGGCACTAACAGATCTGAGTTCAAGTTTAGGCTCCTCTACATATCAGTTCTGTTATTTTGAGCAGGTTATTTAACCTCTGTGTCTCAGTTATCTCAACTGTAAAATGAGAATCAGGTAGAGTAGTGATATCTGGGCCTTTTCAGCCTGGAAAGTCTAGGGTTCTAGGTGATTGCTTCCAACACTCTACCCCTTGCTGAAAATTCATGGTAAGAGAAGGGACTCTATTTGCTCAGGCATATGGCACATACCTGGCAAGTGACAGACAGTCAGCAAATGTTGTTGTTAATATTTTCTGTCAGGGGACTAATACTGGCTGTCATTTCAAGGTGAAGGTGAAGGTGAAGTCGCTCAGTCGTGTTCAACTCTCTGCGACCCTGTGGACTGTAACTTACTAGGCTTCTCCGTCCATGGGATTCTCCAGGCAAGAATACTGGAGTGGATTGCCATTTCCTTCTCCAGGGGATCTTCCCAACCCAGGGATCAAACCCGGGTCTCCTGCATTGGAGGCAGACGCTTTAACCTCTGAGCCACCAGGGCTGTCATTTACTGAATAGTTACTCTGGATGACCCCCATGGTCTACGTGTTATCTATTGCTGCACAACTTATTTTCACAAAACTTAGCAACTTAAAACAATAATAAACATTTATTGTTTCACACAGTGTATGTGGGTCAGGAATTCAAGAGCAGCTCTTTATTAACTTATGAGGTCAATACTATTATCGCAGTGGTTCCAGTTCAGTGTCTCTAAGGAAGTTCTAGTGAAGATGCTGGTGCTGGGAGTATAGTTCAGTTTATCTTAAGGCTTGGCTGGAGCTGGAGGAGCCGCTTCCAAGATGGTTCATCCACACGGTTGACAAGTTGGTGGATGGCCTTAGTTCCCCAGCAAGCGCACCTCTCCACAGGGCTGCCTGAGCATCCTCATGGCACGGTGGCTGACTTCCCCCAGGGAGAGTGATCTGAAAGAGCAAGACAGAAGCTGCCACTGGCAGGCCATTGACGATTCCCAGAAAGTACAGATAGAATCTGGGTAATAAAAAGGCTAACCTTTTTATCCCCTTTGTGTTTACCCGAGTTTCACTTTCTTCTAGGGTACCGTGTGCTGAGGCCTTGCAGCTGGCACTTCGGACCAGAGTTCCCTGAGAAATGCTGCACCCGACGCTTCGGCTTGGTGGGCCACGTGCCGAAGTACCACCCGCGACACTGCCATTTGAGAAGGCGGTGGCGGGCCGTGTGCAGAGATGCTGCTCCCAGCAATGCAATCTGAAGCCAAGAATGGCACAGCTACGTCTGACCCACAAGAGCTCTGGCCCTGCTCTGTGCCGACGGGAATCCTATAAAGTGGCCCTGCGAATGGCCTTTTGAAGACAGCGTGCACTCCGGAGTGAGAACTAGCACCTCTCCATTCTTCGATTAAAGAATATAGCTTTCATTTCATAGCTTCTGACCCAAGCTCAGCCCTAGAACTCGATCTTGTTCTAATAGCTCGAACAACACTAGGGCTGGAAGATCCTTGTCAGGGACCAACTTGAGAGGATCGTTAACAACATTCTGGCAAGCTGAAAGGGACGCACGGTGCCTTTTTCATTTGCACCTATCCACAAGGCTCCAAATTCTCCCTCGCTCCAGCAAGACAGTGGTGGAGGCTTTGGGAGGTTTGCCTGAGAATGTCTGACTCTGATCTTTGAGTTCACTCTGATGGGGTAGGACTGCAGCAGCCCTTGATCAAAGTCAGTGCAACTTTGCCCAGCAATCTGATACCAGGTGTGGTATACACACAGCGTAGCCCTGTGTGTGCAGGGCTGTGCCCCTTGAGAGCATCACTCTGTGGCATCGCTGGGGATCAGAGACTGAAGCTCATGCATGTCTGCCTGCTGCCTCAGACTGGCCTCTTCTTGGTACCAGACACCCAGGAATGATGGGGGCCTGTGGACAAAAGGCAGCGACAGCAGTCTTGCCCTCTGTCTCGCCAGGAGTGCTGTCTTCTTGACCCTCGTACAAAGTAGAGTGTTCGCACCAGGAACTTTTGTTCTCACAAACCTCCAGGGATCAATGGCAACATTCTTCATAGTCATTTTCAGTTTGGTAAAGGAAAGTGACCAGCCTCGTGAGCTAAGAGGTGAGACTAGGAAAGACCCAGGTAATGAGGATGCCTGACAAAAATGGAATGAGGGCATTTGATCCAAATTCAGAAAAAGGCTCCCAAAGTAGGTAACAACCTGTGACTTGACCTCTTCCGGTCAGTGCTGATTTCTCTGAAATGGGCTGGGGAGCCCTGTGAACCATTCCCCTAGAATACCAGAGATATAGAGGAGGAAAGGTCAGAGGATAAAAAGGCCCAGAGGCAAGCCCACCTGCTACTGGCTGTTACCCTCCAAAGTCAACTAGTTGGTACAGGAATTTGGACTAACTGCACCGAGAGACACTCAGCTCCAGTATGTACCCCTGGCTCCACCAAGGGGTAGCATGCCAGGACACTGGGGCCTCATCAGTGCGCCGTACATAAACAAGAGGGTCACCGAAGATAAACATGCCTTTGTCGCCCCTGAAGAGGGGCAGATTCTGGCCACTACCCTCAAAGGTAGATGGTCCAAATAGATGAAGAAAGACAGGCCAGGGTGCTCCTAAGCCGTCATTCCAACTGACTCCTGAGGAGACCCAGCTGAAATTGCACAAGGGAATTCTACTGAATTCTTAGTAGAGAGCAGTGCCGCTTTCTCAGTTCTGAACACCAGATCAGGCAAACCCAGCCTCGAGGGCCGTAACGTGAGGACACTTCAGGGAAGGCATTCATAAAGCCGCTAGAATGCATGAACGTATGCTCATTCCTTCCTGAAAGTGAAAGTTGCTCAGTCGTGTCTGACTCTTTGCAACCCCATGGACTAGAGTCCATGGAATTCTCCAGGCCAGAATACTGGAGCGGGTAGCCTTTCCCTTCTCCAGGGGATCTTCCCAACCCAGGGATTCAACCCAGGTCTCCTGCATTACAGGCAGATTCTTTACCAGCTGAGCCACAAGAGAAGCCCAAGAATACTGGAGTGGGTAGCCTATCCCTTCTCCAGGGGATCTTCCCAACCTGGGAATTGAACAGGGGTCTCCTGCATTGCAGGCAGATTCTTACCAACTGAGCTATCTGGGAAGCTCCATTCCTTCCCATATGTCCCCAAAGGCCTTGTACCCTTGCTCAGAAGAGATATCTTACATGAATTGAGGGTTACTACCCATCTAATGGGAAGGATAGGGGGCAGGAGGAGAAGGGGACAACAGAGAATGAGATGGCTGGATGGCATCACCGACTTGATGCACATGAGTTTGGGTGAACTCCGGGAGCTGGTGATGGACAGGGAGGCCTGGGGTGCTGTGATTCAAAGGTTGGACACGACTGAGCGATTGAACTGAACTAATGGGAGACAAATTGAGGACTGGCATCCCCTTAGACAAAGGACACAAGGTGACAGTGTTAATGGCTGAGAACAAACCTCCACAGATTGAGCAAATCGATCTCCCCAGAGTAAATCCCAAGATCTGAGTACAGGGGCGAGTGGGAAGAGCCACAGAAGCCAATCCCATGGTAGTCCACCTAAACCCTGGGCGCACATGGCCCCTGGAAAGCAGCACCCTCTCCACTAGGAGCGCTTGTGAGCACTGCCCCTGTCAGGCAGGGCCTAGCTGACCAGAGCATCGTTAGCCCTTGCCAATCACCTGTAATACTCTCATTCTCCCTGAAAAGGTCAGTGGGGAAAACCAGGTGGTACAGGACCTCAGGGCAGCCAGAGAAGCCTCCAAGGCTATATACCAGCAGTCCCTGTTCCTTACACATTGCGGGCCACTCTACGGTCCCCTGGGGCCTGGTATTCTGTATTAGACTTAAAAGATGCCTTCTTCTGACTCCATTGGCCCACAGTCACAAGAAATTTTGCTTTTGAGTGGCAGGACCCAAACATGCAACAAAAACAACACTGCTGGACATTTCTGCCACAAAGGTTCCAAAATCCCCCTATCGTCTTTGGGGAAACTTTAGCTAAAGATCTAAAAGATCTAAGTCTAGAGGAGTGAATCCTTCTCTAGTAGGTATGCGGCATTCTGACCACCGGTTGGTGGTCTCTACTAAGGAGACCTCTGACAAAAATACCAAAACCGCCCTGAACCACTCAGCCAAAAACGGATATGAGGTGTCCAAGTGTGTGCTCAGTCGCTCAGTTGTGTCCAACTTTTTCAGACCCCATAAGGTGTAGCCTGCCAGGCTCCTCTGTCCACGGGATTTCCCAGGCAAGGATACTGGAGTGGATTGCCATTCTCTTCTCCAGGGGATCTTCCCAACCTAGGGATCAAACCCGCATCCTACATTTCCTGCACTGACAGGTGGATTCTCTACCATGGAGCCACCTGGGAAGCCCCATGAGGTGTCCAAGAAGAAAGGCTCAAAATCACAAACTAGGATGACCTACCTAGGCCTCATTCTCACAGGAGGTCAGAGAAGCCTAACCTGGACAAGCTATTTGTAGCCTTGACCCTCCTAAAACTAGAGAACAGTTTCGGCGCTTCCTGGAGATGGCCTGATTTTGCAGCATCTGGACCCTTGAAAGTGAAAGTGAAGTCGCTCAGTCATGTCTGAGTCTTTTAGAGCCCGTGGACTGTAGCCTACAAGGCTCCTCCATCCGTGGAGTTTTCCAGGCAAGAGTAATGGAGTGGGTTGCCGTTTCCTTCTCCAGGGGATCTTCCTGGCCCAGGGATCTCCCACATTGCAGGCAGATGCTTTTACTATCTGAGCCACCAGGGAAGCCCCTATCTGGATCCTTAACTATGGTCTAATAACTAAGTATCTATATGAAAAATTGGAAGGAAAGGTTGATAATCCTTTGGAATTTAGAATGTGGAGGGGTCTTTTTGAAGAATTTAAAAAGCAGCTACTTCAGGCTCCTCCTCTGGCCCTCCCAGACTTAGCTAAACACTTTTTATATTCATGAGAGATGGGGAATAACCCTTGGGGTATTAGCTCAAAAACTGGGACCTCCTTACCTGTGTGGTTGTTTATTTCTCTAAATAATTAGATAAACCCCCTAAGGGATGGCCTCTTTGCCTAGAGGCTGTAGCAGCTACCACAATTCTGCTAAAAAAAAAAAAAAAAGGCTGAAAAGTTAACATTTGGTCAGCCAGTCACGAGATAGACACCACACTAGGTTTAGGCTTCAGTAAGTTCTCAGGGAACAGAACTTACTCTAGCTATGACAAACTTAGACAATGTATTAAAAAGCAGAAACATCACTTTTTTGACAAAGGTCTGCATAGTCAAAGCTATGGTTTTTCTGGTAGTCATGTACAGATGTGAGAGTTGGACCTTAAAGAAAGCTGAGTGCCGAAAAATTGACGCTTTTGAACTGTGGTGTTGGAGAAGACTCTTGAGAGTCCCTTGGACGGCAAGGAGATCAAATCAGTCAATCCTAAAGGAAATCAACCCAGTATATTCCCTGGAAGGACTGATGCTGAATCTGAAGCTCTAATACTTTGGCTACTTAATGTGAAGAGCCGACTCATCAAAAAAGACCCTGATACGGGGAAAGGTTGAGGGCAGGAGGAGAAGGGAACGACAGAGAATGAGACTGTGGGATGGCATCAGCAACTCGATGGACATGAGTCTGAGCAAACTCTGGGAGATAATAAAGGACAGGGAAGCCTGGCATACCAGTATATTCCCTGGAAGGACTGATGCTGAAGCTGAAGCTCTAATACTTTGGCTACTTAATGTGAAGAGCCGACTCATCAAAAAAGACCCTGATACGGGGAAAGGTTGAGGGCTGGAGGAGAAGGGAACGACAGAGAATGAGACTGTGGGATGGCATCAGCAACTCGATGGACATGAGTCTGAGCAAACTCTGGGAGATAATAAAGGACAGGGAAGCCTGGCATGCTGCAGTCCATGGGGTTGCAAAGAACTGGACATGACTTAGCAACTGAACAACAACAACAAGGGAACAGAATGACTGTCTCCCAGAAGGTTAATTCAAGTTCAGGCTATTCTTTTAGACAACACAGTGGCTACCATAACAGCCTGTCACATGCTAAATCCTGCCACCCTGCTACCCACAGAAATAAGGCCCCTGACACAGGGTTATACAATGCCAGAAACACAGTCTGTAACAGTTGCCCCAACCCAGGAGGTGAGTCTCTCCCAAATGCCAAAGAGGAATGGTTCCCAGACAGGAACAGCTTTATGAGAGAGTGAAGAAGCCCAGTGGGCTACATACTAACCTTCTAGACCCAGTCACAGAGGCATGAAGCCCACCCCTAGGGACTTCTGCCCAAAAGGCCCTCACCTAGGCCTTAGAGCTTGAGACAGTGAAGATCTTAAAGGCTGATACAGATTCCAGGTATGTGTATGCCATCCTCTACACACACAGAGCTATTTGGAAGAGGAGAAGTATGTGGAGAATAAACAGGTGACACATGGTTTAAGCATATTGAAACTCATAGAAGGGGTACAGCTTCCATAAAAGGTGGCAATGATTCACTGTAGGGGGCACCAAAGAAGGATGTCAATAAAGAGAAACAGGGTTTCCCTGGTGGTCTAGTGGATGGAACTCTCTTGCTCTCAATGCAGGGGGCCTGGGTTCAGTCTCTGGTCAGGGAGCTAGATCCCTCATGCCATGTTAAGAGTTTCCATCCTATAACATAGACCCAGTCACAGAGGCATGAAGCCCACCCCTAGGGACTTCTGCCCAAAAGGCCCTCACCTAGGCCTTAGAGCTTGAGACAGTGAAGATCTTAAAGGCTGATACAGATTCCAGGTATGTGTATGCCATCCTCTACACACACAGAGCTATTTGGAAGAGGAGAAGTATGTGGAGAATAAACAGGTGACACATGGTTTAAGCATATTGAAACTCATAGAAGGGGTACAGCTTCCATAAAAGGTGGCAATGATTCACTGTAGGGGGCACCAAAGAAGGATGTCAATAAAGAGAAACAGGATTTCCCTGGTGGTCTAGTGGATGGAACTCTCTTGCTCTCAATGCAGGGGGCCTGGGTTCAGTCTCTGGTCAGGGAGCTAGATCCCTCATGCCACTGTTAAGAGTTTCCATCCTATAACTAAGACTCAGCACAGCCAACTATATATATATATACATATGTTATATATATATATATATACACACATACATATGTAGATACTATATATATATACATATGTACCTGTCTCTTATACACATCTAGATGTGTATAAGAGACAGGGTCATATGTATACTTACATGTATTTTCATATATATACATATATATGCACACATCTATGTGTATTATATATATAATGTGTATATATATCCATGTCTGTATTTTCATACATATAGCTTTGCACAATAAATACTAGAAAGTATGTAAAAATTATAATGCTAATTTTGTTTGAAAGAAATAAAATATTTCAAGTACTATTCTGCCATTCTGCCAGGTTCAACCCATATGCCTACACAGTTATTTTCTTCGATCTTCAACATTTCTAAAAAGTATCATTTAGTCCCTGTGAGTATGGTAAGTAGAATAAGGTAAATTCTCAAAAGTTAGAACAAATGCGGTATGCTCTTCCACTTGGTTGCTGTAATTTAGAGAAATATCTAAATCTGCTGTTGTCAAGAATTTGCATGTATAAATTTTGTGGCAATAAGAAATGACCTTTCCATGTTATGAGTTAACTGTTTACGAAATATACTAGGATTATCTAAGAACTAGATTGTTTTTCTCAGATAAAGAAACGTATGTATTTCTGAAGATGCAAGCTGCATTAGTAAAAACTCATAACTCAACTATGTGACATTTGGTTTAAAAAAAGAAAGAGAAAAATATGTGGGATTCAATCAAGCTTGCATATGTTGCTGTCTAGATAGTGTGGAAGCCCAAATGCCAAATATAGACTAGAAGATATAAATGGGATTTTTTTTTCCTGACACAAAATACTTCTGATACATGATATTTAGGGGGAAAATATATACAAATCCTCTGGAACTTCTAAAAGTCCAGGGATTGAAAGTATTTTCTTTTGAAGAAATATATTTGACAGGTTACAGTGAATGACTTCCCCAAATAACCAAGGAATTGGTTAGTTTATATACTCCAGAATTAATATTAGCAGCACTATTAAAAAATGGGAGGGGGCATTGTTATTAGTAAATTTGGTAATATTAGGTTACACAAAGATTTAAAAAAAAACCTGGGAGACTTCTCAGTACTTTTAATATAATAAATAATAGCTCACATTATTGAGTGCCTGCTCTGAATTAGGTCACTATGACGAATCTACATATGGTCATGACGAGTCTTTTGAGGGAAGTATTATTATCATCACTCGTATTTTAGAGCTGAAGACCTTTAGACTTATATCAAATAATTTGGGTGGATTTACATGGACAGCAACTGCTGAAGAAGCTGTCTGAACCAAATCAGACCAAAGCGAAGTCTGGATTCTGAACTACCATGAAATATGCAACACGTTTCCTCATTAGCCGCTGCCCACTGATGGTCTCCAGTAACAGAACAGTGTCCTGTGTTTGAGGGACTTCCCTGATGGCTCAGGCACAGTGTACTGTTTCTCAAATGTATGGGATCTCAGACCTTATACTTTTGTCCAAATTATCAGTGTCCTCCTGGGTTAAACAATCCATTTTGTAACTATTCAAGTTTTATGCCTTAGCTACAATCTCTCAGTACATTATTAACCATCTTTGTTTTAAATAGTTCTTTTTTTTTTAATCAGAGAAGGTGTTGCATGGAAGAAAGAAAATCTGAAGGTAGGGCATGGGGAAAATCAGATAATGTTGTGTTTTATTCCATTTGGGTCAGCGCTCCTGTGGGTGTGTTGCTCCCTACCCATTTTCACCCTACATTCTGCCCCAAGAGGCTGTACCCTGGAATTGCATCCCCTGGGCCACAGCGTTCCCTGGTTCTGGTTGAGTTTGGCCAAAGGGAGCAAACAGAGGGCAGGTGAGGAGAGAAATTCGAATATTTCTTTGCTGGCTTACTTCCATGGTGGGCCATGGCTTGCCAGAGACTGCTCTCCTTTACTGTTAGCTGGAGTTGTTCTTCTACACTGCAGTCCTGAATAAGGTGAGCCCATTCTTTTGGCTTCTTCAGCCGTCTGCATATTAGCAGATAACATCAATAGATAGCAAGAGATTTCCTGTGGCTGCTGGCCTGGACAGCTGCCCTCTGATGGTTCCCATTAATCATTCAGACAGACTTTGTTGGCTCCCATTAATCCTGTCCAAGCCTTTTTCAAAAATGGTTTGTGTTTATATTCAATGTCTCTCATTCTCGGTAATATTGGTTGATCCTACATGGCCTGTTTCCATTTACTTAATGGGAACCACCTCATTCTCTTTTATAATCCCTAGTTTCTGAAGGTGGATACTTTTCACAGCCAGAGTTCGATCTAGTCATTTGTGGTTTTTCTGAAGTAAAACAGTAGATTCAATGGAGGATGCTTTTACCTAATTTTGGAAAACTATTTTTAGAGGTCAAAAGTTAAACTGTCTCAGGAAAAAGTATGTTTGGACCTAAATGAATTAGGTATTATCCAGAAGAGTCAATGGGTACTGACGCCAGTGGCCTTATTTGATTGGCTGACAGGGCAAAAAAATAAAGGAAAAAAAAAAAGCGCCTGATGCTTTCACTTGTCTCTTTTGATGTCTGGTATTAATTGTATTTTCAAATTCCTGAACTCTGTCTATGTTTATCTCTAGAGTATGTTTCTATTCAGGTTTTTTTTTCCAGACTTATTAAGATATAACTGCATTTAGCATTGTGCAAGTTTAAGATGATGATGTGATACTTGCATATATTGCAAAATGATCACCACAGTCGGCTTAGCTAATACCAGCATAACTTCACATAATTACCATTTTCTTTTCATTTTGGTGAGCAAATTCATGGTCTGTTATCCTAGTAACTTTCAAGTATATAGGACAGTGTTGTTAAGTATAGTTACTCTGTTGCAACTAGATCCTCAGAACATACTCATCATTTAACTGGTTGTTGTTGTTGAGTCACTAAGTTGTCTCTGACTCCTTGTGACCCCATGGACTGCAGTACACCAGGCTTCCCTGTCCTCCACTGTCTCCTCACTATTTGAGCATCAGTTTGCTCAAACTCATGTCCATTGAGTTGGTTATGCTATCACACCATCTCATCCTCTGCCACACCCTATTGCTTTTGATCTTTTTAAGTATCAGTGTCTTTTCCAAGGAGTAACTGGTAACCTATCCCATTTGATTGACATGTCTTCAGTTCCCTGACCCACAGTCCTTGATAACCACCATTTTACTTGTTTCTATGAGTTTGGCTTTTGTAGATCCCATATATAAATGATATTACACAAAATTTGTCTTCTCTATTATGTTTTAAAATATGTTTCAGAAATTGTTTAAAGACAAGCAAGAAGTTGTTGCTCACGGTGTTGGATTAATGGTACTTCCTTGACTCATTTTATTCCACGCAATGTTGAAAGGTAAAAGAAATATAGAAAAATTGTTTATTAGGCAAGTGTCTACTCTATTCAAATTATCCACAACTTAATTTACATTTGTGTAGCTGGCTCAGCTTTAAAGAATCCACCTGCAATGTAGGAGATTCAGGAGATGCAGGTTTGATCCCTGGGTCAGGAAGATCCCCTAGAGGTGGGCATGGCAACCCACTCCAGTATTCTTGGAGAATTCCATGGACTGAGGAGCCTGATAGTCTATAGCCCATAGAGTCACAAAGAGCCAAAAGACTGAAAAGAACTGAGCACACATGCAGCTGGATTACAACAGATTCATCTATTTAAAGTGAAGTGTTGTATAGAAAAATCATGAGTTAATATTGAAAAGGCTTAAGACCACATATAGCAAGTTATGAGTCCCGTTTAAGGAGCTGAATTTATTTTTCCAGGAGAAAATACTTTTGCTTTTTTTCTCCACTTGGAATTATCAAGATGCAATTTTTAAGATGCAGGTGGTTAAAAAAGAAGCAATTAGATGCTGAATAAAAGTTAGAAGAATGGACAATATTGGGCTACATAAAAAGGAAGTGATGTTAGTTGAACCTGGGAAAATATAATCTGTAAATTGATGAAAAACTATAATAACATACCATTCTGATAGAAAGTTTACACTAATGCCTTCTTTAATGTTTTTTCAAGGAATTTGAAAGTTTACATTCTCTTGTGGCACTTAAAGTATTAAGTGTTCTATTTTTGTGTAAATAATTACTTTCTAAGAAAATAAGTGCCCCATGAAGCAAGACTACATCTAAATCATCTCTATATCTTGAAAATGTAACAACTGACTTCTAAAAGTTTCTAAAAAATGTGAAAGGCATACATAATTTTAGAAGTGGAATTAGGAGTTTCTAATCCTTTCATATCGAGATTGAAAAATTGAGACTCAGAGAATATTAATGTCTTATTCAAGATCACAGAACAATAGTAACCAACCTGGAATTTGATATGAAGTTTTCTAATTCCTGGACTTCCCTGGTGGCTCAGATAGTAAAGCATCTGTCTACAATGCGGGAGACCTGGGTTCGATCCCTGGGTCAGGAAGACTCCCTGGAGAAAGAAATAGCAACCCACTCCAATACTCTTGCCTAGAAAATCCCATGGACAGAGGAGCCTGGTGCAGGCTGCTGCCCATGAGGTCGCAAAGAGTTGGACCTGACTGAGCGACTTCACTTTCACTCTTAATTTTCTAATTCCTAGGAGAAATCAATTTCAATTATAGCATGCTGGATTATTAACTGAGAGAAATAAAGAAATTAATAAGTAAAATAAAAAATAGTGTAAAATTATAAAACATTTTCTAAAGTCTGGATATTTGACTAAAACAAATAGAATTATAACTAGCTGTAGCATTAAAGTAACTTCAAATATTTCAGCTATGGGCAATCACAATTCATATTAATGCAAGTATAGTCAAAATAATATTTTTAAATATAGTCATATTAATGCAAATTAAAAGACGCTTACTCCTTGGAAGAAAAGTTATGACCAACCTAGATAGCATATTCAAAAGCAGAGACATTACTTTGCCAACTAAGGTCTGTTTAGTCAAGGCTATGGTTTTTCCAGTGGTCATGTATGGATGAGAGAGTTGGACTGTGAAGAAGGCTGAGCGCTGAAGAATTGATGCTTTTGAACTGTAGTGTTGGATAAGACACTTGAGAGTCCCTTGGACTGCAAGGAGATCCAACCAGTCCATTCTGAAGGAGATCAACTCTGGGATTTTTTTGGAAGGAACGATGCTAAAGCTGAAACTCCAGTACTTTGGCCACCTCATGTGAAGAGTTGACTCATTGGAAAAGACTTTGATGCTGGGAGGGATTGGGGGCAGGAGGAGAAGAGGATGACCGAGGATGAGATGGCTGGATGGCATCGCGGACTCGATGGATGTGAGTCTGAGTGATCTCTGGGAGTTGGTGATGGACAGGGAGGCCTAACGTGCTGTGATTCATGGGGTCGCAGAGAGTTGGACACAACTGAGCAACTGAACTGAACTGAACTGAATGCAAATATAGGTAAAAACTTACTATATAGCAAAAAATAATTCTACAGTTAAAGATGGAAAAATATGCAAGTTGAAATTCCAGGAGGCAAAATTATCTAGGAAAAAATATCATTGTTGATTTCACCTTAATCCATTCATTTTTTTAAATGGCATATAATATAGACCATTTTGGGGGAAATAGAAAATATACCTGTATTAGGTGCCTTTCTAGGATATTAATCATTTTTAAAAAAGGTTTTCTTAGCATTTATCCATTTAGTGTACCTAATTCTAT
>SJYC01026489.1:0-16970 GCA_006408675.1 Madoqua kirkii
AGGGGGAGGTGAATGAGACAAGCATCTTGAGCCATAGCGGCCCAAAAGGAAGAGATGTGTATAAGAGACAGATATTTGTCTACACAGAAATTAAGGAGACTCTATAAACCATTAACAGTAAATAAACTTAAAAATTTTACCTGGTATAGATCAATGGAAAGTCAGTAACATTTCTATACACAGCCAAAAACATTTTGATAATGCAATTAAAAATGTAATATCAATAAATGTAAAAACAAAAGACATAAACATTCAGAATTTGGTCTGGCAACAACAGAAATCCTTTAAAAAAAAGTATAATAGTCATTGTCTTAGTCAGTTTGAGTTGTAAATACCATTGAGTGAGTGGCTTATAAACAAGAGAAATTTACTTCTTATAATTCCGGAGGCTAAAGTATGAGATCAGGGAGCAAACATGATTGAACAAGGGCCCTCTTTCAGGTTGCAGACTTGTCTTTGTATCCTTAAAGGGCAGAGGGGGCTGGGGAGCTATATGTGATGTCTAATAAAAGAGCACTAATCTCATTCATGAGAGCTCCACCATCAGGTCTAATCACCCCAAAGGCCTCATTTCCTAATACTATAACATTTGATAGGTTAGAATTTTAACCCATTTGGGGAGAACAAAAACATTAAGATCATCAGTTCAGTTGTTCAGTCACTTACTCATGTTCGATTCTTTGTGACCCCATGAATCACAGTGTGGTAGGCCTACCTGTCCATCAACAAATCCAGGAGTTCACCCAAATTCATGTCCATTGAGTCCATGATACCATCCAACCATCTCATCCTCTGTCGTTCCATTCTCCTCCTGCCCTCAACTTTCCCAGCATCATGGTCTTTTCAAATGAGTCAGCTCTTCACATCAGGTGGCCAGTGTATTGAAGTTTCAGCTTCAACGTTAGTCCTTCCAATGAACACCCAGGACTGATCTCCTTTAGGATGAACTGGTTGGATCTCCTTGCGGTCCAAGGGACTCTCAAGAGTCTTTTCCAACACCACAGCTCAAAAGCATCAGTTCTTCAACACTCAGCTTTCTTTATCGTCCAACACTCACATCTATACATGACCACTGGAAAAACCATAGCCTTGACTAGATGGACCTCTGCTGGTAAAGTAATGTCTCTGCTTTTTAATATGCCATCTAGGTTGGTCATAACTTTCCTTCCAAGGAGTAAGCATCTTTTAATTTCATGGCTGCAATCACCATCTACAGTGATTTTGGAGCCCAAAACTATAAAGTTCAACCACTCTTTCTACTATTTCCATGAAACAGTATTTTCTATTTGCCATGAAGTGATGGGACCAGATGCCATGATCTTAGTTTTCTGAATGTTGAGCTTTAAGCCAACTTTTTCACTCTCCTCTGTCACTTTCATCAAGAGGCTCTTTAGTTCTTCTTGACTCTCTGCATATCTGAGGTTATAGATATTTCTCCCAGTAATTTTTATTCCAGCTTGTGCTTCCTCCATCCCAGTATTTCTCATGATGTTCTCTGCATATAAGTTAAATAAACAGGGTGACAATATACAGCCTTGATGTACTCCTTTTCCTATTAGGAGCCAGTCTGTTGTTTCATGCCCAGTTCTAACTGTTGTTTCCTGATCTGCATACAGGTTTCTCAAGAGGCAGGTCAGGTGATCTGGTATTCCCATCTCTTTCAGAATTTTCCACAGTTTATTGTGATCCACACAGTTAAAGGCTTTGACATAGTCAATAAAACAGAAATAGATGTTTTTCTGGAACTGTCTTGCTTTTTCCATGATCCAGCAGATGTTGGCAATTTGATCTCTGGTTCTTCTGCCTTTTCTAAAACCAGCTTGAACATCAGGAAGTTCATGGTTCACCTACTGCTGAAGCGTGCCTTGGAGAATTTTGAGCATTACTTTACTAGCGTGTGAGATTAAGATCATAGTAGCTGTCAAAAAATGTAAAATACCATACGATATCACTTACACATAGAATCAAAAAATAAAAGATATGAATAAACTTATTTACAAAACATAAATAGAGTCATATACATAAAAAAATAAAACTGTGGCTATCAAAAGGGAATGCTGTGGGGAGGAATAAATTATAAGTTTGGGATTAACAGATGCACACTATTGTATATAAAGTAGAAAATAACAAGGGCCTACTGTATAGCACAGGAACTACATTAAATGTCATAATAACTTTTAATGGAAAAGAATCTGGAAAAAAATATATATGAATCATTTGTTATACATCTAAAACTCACACAGCATTGTAAATCAACTATACTTCAATAAAAAAAAAGAAAAAGAAAAACCAACAAAACATAAAAGAAAAGCCATATGGAGAACAATTTCTTTTCATGAAAGGAAGTTGAGATTCTGAAGATAATAGTGTTTGGCCACATGAACTACAAATGAAGTGCAGTATTTTAAATTCCTAAAGTTTTTTTAATAAAACTTAGCCAACTGGTCCTAAAACATAGAGGTATAAGCAGATGTGAAAATAATAAGCAAGGAAACCTTAAGATTAAAAAGAAGGATTTCCTTACCAGTTGATAAGATTATTAATTATGATGATAGTAAGCCTAAAACAGTCAAGAATTAAAAATTATGGAAACTTTATTTATGATAATTTGACAACCCTACAAGACATTGGTACTATTAAATTGTGTTGTGGCAAATGTTTTTAAAGACAAGGTTATTCCATGGACAAAGGAGCCTAGAAGGCAACCATCCATAGGGTCCTAGAATTGAATATGACTGAGCATGCATGCATGTCTGCATACCTATACCTAATGCCATATCCTTTAATATCAATTTCAAATCATTTTAAGACACAGAAAGGCAAAATGGAAAAGAGGAAGCTGAAAGGTTTTTAGAAGATAATATAGTGAATGTTCTTATAATATTAAGTAAAATGATTGCTAAATTTGACCAAACTAAAATTTGAAATGTTTGACTATTCTAAGATGTCATAAAAGTTAAACCACAATTTTAAAATATTGCAATGGGCATACATATAAGCATTACTAGTCACAATAAACCTCAGCAAATTAATAGGAAAAGACAAATGACCTAAAAAAAAGAAAGAAAACCTGGAAAAAGTCTATGAATAGGCAATTTGAACCGTAGAAGCCAGTCTGGGCAATTAACAGAGAAAACATGCTAATTCTCAATAGTAATCAACAAAGGGCAAATCAACAGAACTATGGTAGGTGTGGCTGAGCTGGTAAAGAATCCACCTGCAATGCATGAAACCTGGGTTCGATCCCTGGGTTGGGAAGATCCCCTGCAGAATGGAAAGGACACCCACTCCAGTATTCTGGCCTGGAGAATTCCATGAACTGTATAGTCCATGGAGTCACAAAGAGTCAGACACAACTGAATGACTTTCACTTCACTTCAAAGGTGAGAAGGCCCCAATCCCTAGAATCTCTTTGCATTACATGGCAAAAAGGACTTAGCAGATGTGATTAAGGGTATGGGCCTCACGATTATGACAGCAGTTTGGATTATCTAGATAGATTCAACCCAATCAAATGAGTCCTCAAAGCAGAGAACCTCTCTAGCTGGAACAAGAGAGGGAAGGTCTAAAGAGAAGTCTGAGAAATTCTAAGTGAGCTGGGATTGCTGAGGGGGAATCACATGGGGCACCTGAGAGGAAAGGCAGGCAACCTCTCAGAGCAAAGCCTGGTCCCTGGCTCACAGCCAGGAAGGAAAAAAAAAATCTGAATTAGGCCAACACCTTGACTGAGTTTGCAAATGGAATCATCCAGAGAATCTAGGGGGAAAAAAAAGAAAACACAGACGTGCACACACCTCGATTTTTCCCATGAATGATTTTAAACACAAAACAAGCTTAGGCACATTGTTGCCAGACTTCTGATCTACAAAACTGTGACACAATAAGTGGTTGTTATTTTAACCCCCTAGATTTGTGGTAATTTGTTATGGTAGCAATATAGAACCAATATTGATAAATGCATACTTCCATGTGTAACATACATAGTAGTGGGAAGTTGCTGTATAGTACAGGGAGCTCAGCTTGGTGCTCTGTGATGACCTAGAGGGGTTGGATGGGGAGATGGGAGGGAGAGGAGAGGTTCAAAGAGGAGAGGATATTTGTATACTTATAACTGATTCACTTTGTTGTACAGCAGAAACTAACACAACATTGTAAAGTGATTATACTCCAACTAAAAAATTGAATACTAATACAGCAGCAATGAAATATTTCCTACCCATTAGTATGGCCAAAATCAAACAAGTATTGATGGAGATGTGAGAAATAGGAACATATACACTAGTGTGTTGGTAGGAGTATAAGTTGTTATGGTGGTCCGCAGAAAACAACTGTTCTCTGTCTGGTTAGACTAACCTGTGCATACCTTTGGACCCAGAGATTCTACTTCTAGGTATCTGTCCTAGAGATGAGTGTTCATGGAAACATACATTAGAATACATTTTTAATTTGCAATAAAGATAATAAATGGATAAAAACCTAATGATCATTTATCAAAACATAATGAAGGGCTACCCTAGTGGCTTGGTGGTTGAGAATCTGCCTGCCCATGCAGAAGACATGGGTTCAGTCCCTGGTCCAGAAAGATGTGCCACAGAGCAGCTAAGTCTGTGTGCCCCAACTACTGAGCCTGTGCTCTGAAGCCTGGGAGCTGCAACGACTGAGACATGTGCCACAAGCACTAAAGCCTGCAAGCCCAGAGCCCTTTCTCTGGAACAAGAAAAGCCACAGCAATGACAAGTTTGCGCACCAGAGCTAGCGAAAAAGCCTGAGCAGCAACGAAGACCCAGCACAAACAAAATAAATAAATAAAGTTATTTCTTAACAAATTTAATAAAAAAGTAAATGGTTTGTTCATTTAATAGAATCCTAGGCAACAATTGTGAGTGTTTTCATCTCATATAATAATAATAATTAGAAGATAAAATATTTAACAGTTTTGCTTCTTACTCCATAGAACGCAGTATTCTATGTACCTAACATGTAACACCTCTTTTTGTTTTCACAGCTATTTGATGTAGGAACAATAGTTATCCTGATGAAAAGATGGGAAAATCAAGACGAGCAGAGATCATCAGCAGTAAGGACTCCAGGTTAACCGTTTATATTGTAGTTCATGTGAATGATGCCCTATAGCCTCGAGCAGTATACGAAATGTGTTGTGCTATGTGGATGACTTGAAAGTAAATGTAGTTTATCA
Organism: Madoqua kirkii; assembly: GCA_006408675.1. NCBI lineage: Eukaryota > Metazoa > Chordata > Mammalia > Artiodactyla > Bovidae > Madoqua > Madoqua kirkii. The sequence goes on from SJYC01026489.1 coordinate 5,198, forward strand.
ATATTAGAACTGGGACTCTATCCCAAGAGTATGACTTCAGAATTCTTGATCCCAGCTATTATATTACAATTGCTTTCAGTATCCAGCTATTAAGGCTCTACTATATTATAGGCGTTGTGTGAATGCCTCACATATTCACACAAGCAAGTGGATCAATAAGGACTTTGCATGTTCAAATATGTAGTCCAGGGCAGGAGTGGGATAAATATATGGTCATAGCATAATGTGATGATGTTCAGAAAGGGATGCACTGGGTATAATGGCAGAGGAGGGACCCCAATTTAGGCACAAGTAGAGGAATGAAGAAAGCCTAAAACAAAAGACACTGGAAACAGTGCCAGTAAAAATGTAGCTTCATAGCAGATGCAAAAGTGCCCAGGAAGTGTCCATTCTCAGAGGCAGAGAAACAGAGAACCACGAAAGTTTGTGCTCCTTATAGAATGCTTTATATACATCAAATACTTTCATTAAAAATTAAAGTCTCATCAGATCCTTGCCTACAGATGTCACAACAAATAGCACAGAATATCAAAAGGCAATATATGGCATTCAAATGGGATGCCTACTGAAGACCTACAGAAAGGCTACAATCTCAAAGTTGGCCATTACCAAGGCTCTTTTTATTAGTAGTAGTGTTTTAAACCAATGTTCATTGCTTTTTCCACCATTGGAGTTGAAATGTGTGAATGTGGAGGTGAGAGGTGGCAATTCCACAAAGAAGCAAAGGTACTTTTTTCCTAATTCACAAGGAAACGAGAGTCTATGCAAAGAAAAGCTTGGCATGTGTGGTCAGTATGCTGAATGGTTGGCTGAGCCCACTCCCACATATATGTATATATGCTCAGCCTGTCCAACTCTTTGTGACCCCATAAATTGAAGCCCTCTAGGCTCCTCTGTCCACTGAATTTTATGTGTAAGAATACTGGAGTGGGTTGCCATTTCCTACTCCAGGGGATCTTCCCAACGCAGGGACTGGACTGGCATCTCTTATATCTCCTGCATTAGCAGGTGGTTTCTTTACACTAGGACCACCTGGAAAATCACCACTTCCGCATATATGCCTCAGCAGAATTATGAAAGAATATAGGTAATCATCAGTATCTCTCATGAAAAATTAAAGCCTCAAATATTAAACCTATGAATGCAAGAGACTGTTGAATATTATTTGGACTTTTAGGGGAAAATTGACTTTTTTAAAATATAGTAATAAATAAGAGACCTGACATTGTTTCACAAGAAAAGCAAGAGAAAAGAAGAAACAAAATTTCATATTTTCTAACAGTGGGAAGTTAACTTTTCACTGCCTAAGATAGGTGCTAATGTTTAACAACATTCCAAAAACACTTATACAAAATTATATCACTTCATATATTTGTTTCCGGGGGATTTTGTTTGTTTTGATAGTGAATGTCAGAAAAAGGCAAGCTAAAGCTTTAGGGCTGTGATTTTGTTCCATTGCCTAGCAACATGTGCAAATATAGATGTGCAGAGCAAAAGTAGTGACCTTTCTTTTGTTCCTGCCTCTAATGTTTACAAAGGATCTTTTGAGTATTTCGGTATTGCTCATAAATTTGGAGGTCATTCAGGATGCAGACGTTGTATTACTTTTCACTGTGTATTTTGCATGAGCAGGAAGACTTCTACATCTCAGGAAACAAAATGGAAAAACAAAACCAAAAATATAGTAGTTATATGTTAAAAATTAGTATCCTTAATTATTATTTTAGTAATATTTCTGATTTGTAGAATGCAGTTATACACTATGCAATGTGACAGACACATATACATATTACATTCTTAAGAAAAAATGTGTTAATGATATTCTATTATGCTAGGAACCTGTGTTAGTAAAGGGTTTTCCCAGAAGAAGGAAGTATCACAGAGAAGTCTTGGTTATACGATGGATAATTTGAAAATTACTTCTTCACCTGAGAAAGCCACTATTTTATGTATGAAAGTGAAAGTCGCTCAGTCATGTCCAATTCTTTGCGACCCCATGGACAATACAGTCCATGGAATTCTCTAGGACAGAATACTGGAGTGGGTAGTCTTTCCCTTCTCTGGAGGATATTCCCAACCCAAGTCTCCCATATTGCAGGTGGATTCTTTACCAGCTGAGCCACAAGAGAAGCCCAGGAATACTGGAGTGGGTAGCCTATCCCTTCTCCAGTGGATATTCCTGACCCGGAATCCAGCTGGGGTCTCCTGCATTGCAGGTGGATTCTTTACCAACTGAGCTACCAGGTAAGCCATTTTATACATAGATGGTAATAAGATTTACCTCTATGGAACCATTCAGCACTATCTGGCAAAGATAAACACATACAGACTGCAACTTTGCAAACAGAGCTCTCCGTACATAACTAAGAGACTCAATAATACAAGTGTACAAGGAAATATATAGCAGAAATATATGGCCGCTATTCATCTGGCATGCTCAGTCAGGTCCGACTCTGTGATCCTGTGGGTTGTAGCCCACCAGGCTCCTTTGTCCATGGAATTTTTCCAGGCAAGAAAACTGGAGTGCATTGCCATTTCCTCCTCCAGGGCATCTTCCCAACCTAGGGATCAAACTCACATTTCCTGTGTTTCCTGCATTGGCAGGCAGATTCTTTACTACTGAGCCACCTGGGAAGCCTGATATTAATTTTCTATTGCTATGTAACAAATGACCACAAACTTGGTGGATTAAGTTAATACAAGTTATCTTGCAGTTTCCAGAAGTCAGGCTCTGGGTCCTCTGCTCAGGGCCTCCCAAGACTAAAATCCCAGTGTTGGCCAGAGCTGAGATTCTGTCTGAGACTGGAGATCCTCTCCCAAGCTCATTTAGATTGTTGGTAGAAAACAGTTCCTTGTGACTGTAAGCCTGGACCCTGTTCCTAGAGGTTATCCCTCTATGCAGGCAGTTCATGATGTTTATTTGCTTATTTAAGGCCAGTATGAGTATATTTTTCATATTTTGGATCTTTACCTTTAGGTAAGATCTGGCCCCTTTTAAGGGCTCACAGATTAAGTTAAGCCCACCTAGCACAACCTCCCACTTGATTAACTCAAAGTCAATTGATTTTCAACCTCAAGTTCATTTCCAAACCACTTCAGATTTGGCTTAGAATGTAACTTAGTTTTTTTTTAAAGTTAAATCCATCACATAAATAGTCTTGTCCACAGCTACTAGTAGGGAATTATACACAATGTGTAGAACAGAGATAGAAATCTTGAGAGCCATCTCAGATTTCTGCCTACCATACTGCTTTATTAAAATTTACATATAAAATCAATGTGACAGTTAATTATTTTATTAGTTTCAAAAAATGAAGTGGTATTCAATACTGAAAATGAATAAAATAAAGCTACTTTTGTCAGCATGGATGTATCCCACAAAATAAACTGAATGAAAACAGCAAAATGCAGACCAAAAAAATGGTATAAATTATATAAAGTTTAAATTTAGTCAAACTATATAGTATATTGTGAGAATGTACACAGTGGCATGATAATCTCCAAAGTTAGTTTAAGAGTTACCTCTGGGAGGAAAGATGGGGTAAATTCTAAAAGGAGTTACTGCCTATAATTGTGGAATTTTCTCTTTTAAAATAGGTTCAGTTCAGTCTCTCAGTCATGTCCGACTCTTTGCGACCCCATGGACCACAGCACACTGGGCTTCCCTGTCCATCACCAACTCCCAGAGCTTGCTCAAACTCATGTCCATTGAGTCAGTAATGCCATCCAACCATCTCATCCTCTGCCATCCCCTTCTCCTCCTGACTTCAATCTTTCCCAGCATCAGGGTCTTTCCCAGTTAGTCAGTTCTTCTCATCAGGTGGCCAAAGTATTGGAGCTTCAGCTTCAGCATCAGTCCTTCCAATGAATATCAGGACTGATTTCCTTTAGGAGTGAGGTAGTAGATACATTGGGGCTTAGTATTGTATTTTTATTAATATTTACTTATTCAATATATTTTGCAATAAATATTAAAATATAGAATATCTAAGGAAACTTTACATGATCTACATCCATAACATTCAAGCAGAATCAGTGACTTCTCTTAGCTGTGTGATCTTGAAACAACAGGTCTTTATTTTTGTTGGCTATTGTATTCTTTCTCTAAATAAACTGAAAGTAAAATTTGAAGGTATCAACCATTAAAAGCACAATCCGCTGGTTGAACCAGTGGAAAGAGGCTGTATAAGAGGGGATAGAAAGGGTTAAGAGCCCAGACATCCATTCTTTTGCCCTTTCCACAAAAAGCATCTGAGTGTTTAACACACAATCTACAGAATGCAGACCACCACTCTGTAACTTTATATCTCACTTACATATGCCTCCATCATGACAGTAACCATCCTAGGTATCAGTTTCCATAGTTTTGTCTGCACTGACAGAGGTTGAGCATCTTTCCACCTCCACAGCTAGCTTTTCTTTTTTAGGTATACTTAGAATCAGTGAATGGTTCTTAAATGTGTTACTTATGGTGTCTTGGTGAAGCTAGGATTCAAGACACACAAAACACCTTGAACAGTTCAATAGGAAAAGAAGTAATACCTTTTATTAATTTAGCATTCTTAGTGCTTTCTAGCCATGCTCGGGTCAAGTGGACGGTGTGATGCAAGAACTCTGATATTTGAAGGGAGGACTTTAGAAAGTCTTTCCCATTAGAATGGTTGTTTAAGTGTAACATAGGTCCAGCAAAACTCCATCTCAGAACACCTCACGGCCCTCCTTTAGTGTCACATTTTCTAAACTGAGTCCTCTGTCTCCTCAATTCAGCTCCTTCAATTTAACGTTAATGGGTCATTTTCTCTGTTTCTCCCAGGGTTTGATTCCACCGACTTCAACACCCTTCCCTCTTTCCAATTTTCAGCTATAATGATTTAAAACATCTGCTTTTATTTACCATCTACAAAATGAAGAAATGAAGGAAGTAGTATATTCACATAAGAACCACTTAGTTAAATGACTTACACTCTACCATTACGACCACTTCAGTGCACTATGCCCACGAGCAAACTCTGGGGAAAAAAAAAATTTTAGGGAGTAAGATTATAAAATATTAGAAAAACAATACATATCTTAAAATTCACCCAGGAAAGCACCTTCCCAAAGAATCAATAGGAAAGTGTGTGTGTAATTTGTCAACATTATGGTATACTAATAGTCATTAGTAAAGATGAAGACTAAGGAAAGATATAGCTTACTTCAAAATGCTGACTTAGTTGCTCTTTTATCTCTGCTCCCTTTTGCAATATGTTCATCTGTTTATCATAGCATTTACAACATTGGATTTTAAATATCGGGTTTTTTCTGAGCTTGAGTCTCCCTAGACACACTATACTAGCCTTGCTCTTACAGCTTGTGACTTAGTTCTGGATCATGAAATAAGAGCAACAGTCACATCAAAGTTATTCTGTCCGTGGACTGTACCATGATGTGATTCTAGAAAGCTCTCTCACCCATGTGATCAAGATCAGAGGATATATCCTGAAGGATGCTTACAGTGTGATTAAATCGACCATGTACCCTGACTCGTCCTTAAATACCTGGGGTTAGAACATTTTAGTCAGTGTTGTCAGCAAAACTTTAAAATATTTTTCCCCCTCTTCCTTTATCAGCTTCAATAATGGTTACTGTGGGCTTCTCTGTCTTTCATTGGTAATGAATCCATTTGCCAAGGAAGGAAACACTGTTTTGATCCTGGAGTCAGGAAGATCCCCTGGAGAAGGAAATGGCAACATACTCCAGTGTTCTTGCCTGAAAATTCCATGCATAGAATCCTGGCAGGCTACAGTCCCCAGGGTTGCAAAAGAGTTACACATGACTTAGTAAACAACAACAATAATAATTACAGTGAGTCAGGACATAAATATCAGAAATAATCTTTGTCAGCTAAAATGTAGAAGCAATTTTGAAGGCAATCAGGAAATATTAAGACTATAGAGTCAGACACCATGCTAAAACTTTATTATATACAGCATGCTGTGTAACAGTTGAAATAGCCCTATCAAGTTGATACTCTTGTCCTGATTTTATGAGAAATAAAAACAGACTCCAACAATCTGTGTCTCTGATGTTACAGAAAATAAAAAACACTGCAGACACTATTCAGAAGAAGAAATTAGACTTTAGAATTCCAAAGAGCACATAATTTTCTACTGTATGACTCACAGCCTTCTCCTAACAGTAGATGTTCACAGAGAAACATACTTGTCTACTGTTACCTTTTTCCCAGTTGTCCTTATTAGATGGCTTCCCAGAAGATCTTGTGAATTCTCAAAACTCCAGTCAGCTATTTCACCATCTCTGTGTGAACAGCTCACTCCTCATATTGACAAATTACTCTGAATTATGTTTGGTTTGTCAATGCTCAACGACAGAATGAGGTCCATGATCGCTTTCCAAATCTAGACATCAGTTTAATCTTTGGATGTAGATTCCTGAATGTTCTGATCCTGTGGGAGGCAAAGCCACGTACACTCCCAGGGCAATGACGTTCTCTCTTTGTTGTTTCTGTCCCCTCTACTTTTCCTTTGCTAGCTCCTTTATCTATTTTGAAAGTTTGAAAATTCCGACACCTGAAAAGTGCATTTTAGCTTGGGGTCCATTGCGTGAAAGCAGTAAAGAGGCAGAATCCGGAGCTTCTAGAGTCAGGATCTTTGTTCTGCTGGATCTACCATATACTCTTTGTGTGGCTTTGAGCAAGTTACCTCTCTTTGACTCAGCTTCCTCATCTGTAAAATGGAGTTATGGAGACATATGTAACTCTTCATATTAGTAAGAATGAAACTGATTAATCATGTACAATATTCAGAAGAGTTCCTGACACATAGTCAACACCAGTCTTGCTAAAGCATTAACTCTCTTTAACAGCAGACCCCATGTTTCTCTTTTTCTAAAAATGTGTTCCTATTAGACATTAAAGTCTCAGTTCATTTTTATGTTTTAATCAATTATCTTCCTCCTATTTGGGGCAAATTTTTCTCATTCTTCATTTCTCTGTGATATGCCCACGATTTTTATATCCTTCCAGAAAAAAGTCACTTAAAATAACAAACCACCAAATACATAGAAGAAATGAGAACTATTATAAGTTCCAACTCAGGAAGAGCAGATCCATTCTGTAGTACATGTCTTTTAACAGAGTGAAATAATCAACTTTGCTTTTCTTGCTTGAGTTCTTACTTTCTGTCCAAATTAGAATTGCTAGAAAGGGAAAGCAGACAATTAAAACATAAATGTTTACCTCACCTTGTAGCATCCTTATAATCCTAAGAGGTTCACATTACTACCTAGATCCAGCTGTCTCTATATTCTAATAGTACAGTGTTGTACCTGGTCTGCAATAGTGCTTGAAAAGTTCACATAATCTCAAGTATAATTCAAACGGGCTTACAGTGGTTAAAAGGATCTGCCCACCGATGCAGGCAGTGCAAGAGAAGTGAGGTTGATCACTGGAGTAGAAAATGGCAACCCACTCCAGTATTCTCACCTGGAAAATTCCATGGACAAAGGAGCCTGGAGAGTTACAGTCCATGAGGTCACAAACAGACAGACATGACTGAGCATACATGCACACATCCATATTCAAATATTTGTTTGATTGTATCTTTGTTTCTTTGAAACACATGTCATATGTTAATGCTGCAATACTCTGAGGGATGCAGAGATAATTTTTTAAATTCTTATGTATTCACAGAATTTTAAATGCCCAGAAGTTAACTCAATCTTTCATGACCATAATTATCCAAAAAAAAAAACAAAAACAGTTATACCAAACATATTTATTCTGCACAAAAGAACAGACTATAAACACTATGAATTTATAGTGACTGACATCTTAGGGAAATCAAATTGTCAAGAAACTCAAGTTATGATTTAACATGTAGTATATAATTAGGGCTTCTGTGGTGGCTCAGACGGTAAAGAATCCTCCTGCAATGCAGGAGACCTGGGTTAGATCCCTAAATCCCTGAATTGGGAAGATCCCCTGGGGGAGGGCATGGCAGCCCACTCCAGTATTCCTGCCTGGAGAATCCCCATGGAAAAAGAAGCCTGGTGGGCTACCATCCATGGGGTTGCAAAGAGTTGGACACGACTGAGTTGACTAAGTACATATAATTAGTACTACTAGGTTTTGTTTTTCTTTTCTTAGAAAAGGAGATACCTTATAACTCAGAATCAAAATATGTTGCTATTTTTAAATGTCTGTAAATCGTGTATATGGTTATTTTGTTTATTTCATAGTACCCAGTTTTTCTTTTTTAATGTCAGATATTACTGATACAAAATAAACATTGAGACTTCTCATCACCTAGTTTCTTCAGGGTTTACTCTAGCTTTACATGCTATCGTGTTAATGTTAATGTGTGTGTGTTCAGTCACTCAGTTGTATCCAACTCTTTGTGACCCCATGGCCTGCAAAATGCCGGTTTCCCTGTCCCTCATCCTCTCCTGGAGTTTGCCCAAGTTCATGTCCACTGAGTTAGTGATGCTCTCTGACCATCTCATCTTCTGCTGCCCCTTCTCCTTCTGCCTTTAATCTTTCCCAGAATCAGAGTTTTTTCCAATAAGTCCACTCTTTGTATAAGGTGGCCAAAGTATTGAGGCATCAACTTTAGCATCAGCCCTCCAATGAATATTTAGGGTTGATTTCCTTTAGGATTGACTAGTTTGATCTCCTTGGTATCCAAGGGACTCTCAGGAGTCTTCTCCAGTCCCACAATTCAAAAGCATCTCTTCTTCAGTGCTCAGCCTTCTTTATGGTCCAACTATCACATCTGTACATGACTATTAGGAAGAACAGTTAATATTAATAGCACGTTTATATTTTATAATCATTACAAGGACATGGAAGCCTGGCATGCTGCAGCCAGTGGGGTTTCAAAGAACTGGACACAACTGAGCGACTGAACAACAACAAATTATTACAAGAATAGTCTTCAAAAATAGCATATTTTATTGTCTTGGTATATTCAGGCTGCTGTAACAAAAATACCATAGACTGGCTTACAAACAACAAACAAGTATTTCCCACACTTCTGAGGTCTGGAAAGCCTGGGATAAAGGCACCCACAGATTCGGTGTCTGGTGAGTGCTCTATCCCTGCTGCATACATGACTGTCTTCTCATTGTGTCCTCACATGGTGGAAGGGACAGGGGCCTTCCTAGGGTCACATTCATAAGGGCATAATCCCATTGATGAGGGCTAATGTCCTCCATAATACCCCACTTCCAAATTCTATCACATTGGGTGTTAGGATTTTAACATATGAATTTAAAAGGAATACAAACATTCCAACTATAGCATATATCAACAATTTTTTTAAATGTATGTTTAAATAAAACACATACACTATTTATACTTTAGTAAATATATGTATTCAGATAATCGATATGGGCATAGTAGTTTCTCAGTTTTGAATACCAAAAATTTTTTTATAAATGTGAGCTGCAATGCACAGGGTTGCAAAGAGTTGGACATGACTGAAGCAACTTGGTATGTGGTGTGGTAGAAAACGCAAACTAACTGGCTATATATAATACACAGAAATGTGGTTATAGACTACTTATTACTATTGAGACAGACTAATAGTTGTCAACTTACAGCTATCCTCTATAATAGTGGGCTCCAATTTTACCTAAAACTACAACTGTTTATCCTATTCTTTCATGTACCTGGATATAACCAAATGACTAAGTTCTGGCCACTTAGAGTAAATATAAATGGTATGACAAGCTTACAAAAAAGTTTGTAAACAGTGTGTTTATCTTCCTCCTTTTATCTTTCCTAATGTCCAGAATGTAGAGGTGATGGCTGGAGCATAAGAAATCACCTGAGATCATAAGGTAAACTTAGGAAAGAAAATAGTTTATAGCAAAGCAACAAGAAAGACGAGTACCACTGATTTGGAATACCATACGAATTCTGGAATTCTTTCTATTTCCATTATCAATAGGATATGAAAAATAATTTTGGCATATTGGTAGAATGGAACCATGAATAGTAATAAAAATGAATAAACTACAACTATGTTTAAACATGAACTTTATTCACTAACATTATATAGAACAAAATAAACAAAAAGTATAATATTATATGAGCTAATTTCATATATAACTTCTAGAGCATTCAAAATATAAAAGAAACAGGATTCAGTTCAGTTCAGTCACTCAGTCATGTCCAACTCTTTGCAACCCCATGAATCGCAGCACGCCAGACCTCCCTGTCCATCACCAACTCCCGGAGATCACTCAGACTCACGTCCATCCAGTCAGTGATGCCGTCCAGCCATCTCATCCTCTGTTGCCCCCTTCTCCTCCTGCCCCCAATCCTTCCCAGCATCAGAGTCTTTTCCAATGAGTCAACTCTTCACATGAGATGGCCAAAGTACTGGAGTTTCAGCTTTAGCATCGTTCCTTCCAAAGAAATCCCAGGGCTGATCTCCTTCAGAATGGACTGGTTGGATCTCCTTGCAATCCAAGGGACTCTCAAGAGTCTTCTCCAACACCACAGTTCAAAAGCACCAATTCTTTGGCACTCAGCCTTCTTCACAGTGCAACTCTTACATCCACACATGATTACTGGAAAAACCATAGCCTTACTAACATATAAAATAAATACAAAAACAAAGTAAATATGATAATTACAAAAATGTGGAAAGAGGAAAGAGTTTCATTTGTAAGTAATACATAGTAAGTAACAAAAAGCCTGGTGCAATTATTAAAAAGAAATAGATACATTTTGCAAAATAATTTTTTACAAAAGTCAGAGATCTGTGGAGACAAGAAGAGTAAAACTTAAAATTCCAGATACAGAAGAGCCATTCATAAGTCAGATGATGTCTACAGGCTGTTTTCATGCCTTGTAGCCTTAACCACTGTGGTGCCCAAGTGGTGAGGATAAAGCTTAGCCCTGGCAGACAGCCTTTAACAGAGGAAAGGAGAAACAGACTATAGTTTATTGCATGGGGCTTAAATGACACATTAGAAACTAAAAGAACTCTAAAGGAATAGCCAGTTTTCTCTATAGAGCATGTGGTATTTCTTAGGAAAGTAGGAGACTAGGGGAGAAATGAAAAGTTTTTAAAAGGGGGAAATACCTCAAATCCCACAATGTGTAGGAGAAATGTTACACAGAAGGTAAAAGCCCACCATAAATATTTAACTGATATCATCTTAATATGTAAACTATCATTTAAAGCAAGCTGGGAAGGAAGACTAAAGGACCCAGCCAACAACCCACAAAAGGGCAGAAGCAACTCTTCTTCAGGTATTCAGGGCTGAGAAGAAAGAGACCAGCCAAGCTTTCAGTCAAAGTCTTGATGGCCATAGCTGGGGAGAGACTGAGAGAAGAGAGAAGAGCTGTATTACTCAAAGAGCAACAAAACATACACCTAGCCCAAACTATATGGTACCCTCCATGGTTCTTTTAAATATTATCTTAAAAGCAATCAAAATGTTCTAGCTTTTTAAAGTGCAAGATAATGTGGCCAATAATTTTGTTTTAAAAAATGAATAATTTAAATTGACTTGTAGATGACCTATTTTGATATTGAATAGTGAAAAGTTATATGTAATTGTTATGGATATATGCAAGACAATGGGAAACAGACCAAATGCACGAAAGATGGCCATTTTAACAGACATCCATATGAAAGAATCAAATGGATGCTCTAAAAATCTTAATATAAATGAAAAAAAACAGAACCCAAATTTGTACTTTAAATACACATCTTTTTGAGGTTAATTTGTGATTTTATTTACCAGTATAAACTACTGT
>SJYC01026493.1:0-23356 GCA_006408675.1 Madoqua kirkii
GCTTGATGATGGGTTTTAACCCGTCCTTCACCTCAGGTTTCAGTGTATACTGCTTCTTATGTGGAAATAAGTGTGGGTCTTTGAGCCTGGCAACTATAGGAATAGTATTTTTTGCTCAACCCACAGATTTTCCATCATCCGACACTCTAGGGTTTACATTTTGTTCAATTAAAGGGAGAGAAAAGGAGGGCTCCATATTCATGAAAACAGAGGCATGGGCTTTGTTCAGTATATCCCTTCCCAAAAGGGATGAGGGAGACTGGCATGATCAGAAACTCTTGTGAAAATAACACAGAGTCCCAGTTACAGAACAACAGAAGTAACACCTTTTGGCTTGTCCAGACAGCCCCATTACGGAAACAGATTGAGAAGAAAGTGGGCCAGGGGCTTCAGTAAGCACACAAAAAGTTGCCCCAGTATCTAAAAGGATTGGCCCTCTACGGTTATTAATATCCGGGGTTCCTCAGGTGTAATTAGGATGAAAGCTTGTGTGGGGACCCCCAGGCACCTTCAGTCCTGGTTGTCTTGAGAGTCTGACCCCTGAAACTTACACCTTTGGGGGCAGTCTCTCCTCCAATGTGGTCCCTTGCAGACCAGACATGGAGCCGGATGCAACTTGGATGCCTGAGGCCAATCCCGCTTGAGGTGCCCCTCCCTTTCACAGTAATAGCAAGCCCATCTTTTTTCACCTGGGTCCCTCTGGGCATTTTTTTCAGGTTGTTTAAGAATGGTTCTTACAGCCATTATGAGGGCTTCTGCTGTTCCTTTGTCTTTCTGCCTTTCTTTCTATTCCTCATGTTCCCTACCATTATAGACTGTGTGAGCCAGTTGTAACAGATTATCTAAAGACTGATTTGGTCCATATGCCTATTTCAGTAGCTTAAGGCGAATATCTGGAGCTGACTGAATGAGAAAACTATCTTTTAACATCACTGTTCCCTCTTCAATTTTGGGATCAATCTCAGTGAATCTGCGAAGGGCTTCTCTCAGTCTATCTAGGAATTTACCAGGAGCTTCCTTCTTCTCCTGTTCTGTGTTTGCCAATTTGCCACAGTTTAAAGGCTTAGCATGTGCCTGCCTGAGTCTTTCAAGAATACATCTGACAAAATGACTCTGATCCTATTTTTCTTTAGCTGTGTTGTAGTCCCAGTCTGATTCTGTAGTTGGGACCACCTGATTTCCAGTGGGGAGGGCAGTTATTTCATCCTCCCTCTTCCCTACTGACTCATTACCAAACCATTCATCTCCATAAGCAACCACTTTTTCCAAAACTCTAGTTTTTGAGTCGAGAGTCAGCATTTGTCCGAAGATATACATCACATACTTCCAAGTAAGGTCATAAAGCAGAGTAACACCTTTAAAAGCTCTAATATATTTTTCTGGGTCCTCTAAATAGTCTCCCAGGTCCTTCTTGATTCTTTGTATTTCTTGATAAGAAAAGGGCTTATTAACTCTCATAGACTGATTATCTCTCCCTGTGGGTGCTTCGTGAAGAGGCAACAGCTTGTGTGGCTGTTCCTCAGCCTCTCTGGCTGTTCTGAGCATATAATCCCAGGGATAGATTGGAGAAACTTGCTTTTCTTTATCTCTTTATGTCCTGTCCTCCATCTCATCTCTTACTTCGATGGTCTGAGTTTCTATTGAAACCAGAGTAGTCTGAGGTCATGTTGTTTGGGCCTCTACTTAGGCAGTTTGTATCTCAGTTTGGGTTTTTACTGAGACAAAGGCAGCCCTTCTTGGGGAGGTAAGGGGGAGGATTCCCTGACTTTGCTCAGTTTGGAGCCCCGGGTATGGGGGCAAAGTAGGAGAACAGGAGGGACCTGAAAATTTCACACCCAAATCTATACCCTTAGGACATAAGTCTGGCATATTTTGCAGAGAAAAAGGGCAACACATAGGCTGCTACTGCTAAGTTGCTGCTAAGTCACTTCAGTCATGTCTGATTCTGTGTGATCCCATAGATGGCAGCCCACCAGGCTCCCCCATCCCTGGGGTTCCCCAGGCAAGATACTGGAGTGGGTTGCCATTTCTTTCTCTAATGCATAAAAATGAAAAGTGAAAGTGAAGTCGCTCAGTCGTGCCCAACTCTTAGCAACCCCATGGACTACAGCCTACCAGGCTCCACCGTCCATAGGATTTTCCAAGCAAGAGTACTGGAGTGGGGTGCCACTGCTACTTCTACCCATCTCCCTTGTTTTCTACAGAACCGGTCTAATTGTAAAACAGTATTATAATTAAGAGACCCTCCAACCAGCCACTGTTCGCTATCTTCCAATGAATACCATGGCCATGCAGTATCACATAGGCAGACCAGATGTGCCTTCTTTAAGCTCCGGGGATCAAATCTATCCCAGTTTTTCAGGATATAGTTCAAAGGAGTGAGGTTGGAATTGTTAGCTCCCATCTATAAGAGAGAAAAGAAGCAACCAGTGCCATTTTTCTACTGAAGGCGTCCCTTCCTGCTCTAAATGGGGGTGTAGACAGACTCAACACCAAAGCTTTTCTTTCCTGGTCGGACTTAGTCTGTCTCTTACCAACGCAGGCACCGTACTCTTCCCTCCCAGTTTTACCACAGAGATGGGGTAGGGATGCACCAGGGGTAGACCTGATGGCATCCCAGTCTGATGTCCAGCTCCTCAACATTAAAACCTTGCTTGCCTCTGATGCCACCTGGGGTGCAATCAGAATAATCTCCCAGAATGCCTCCCAAGCTTAGAGCGCTGGGGGAAACATGTCATCTGAGTGCCTGTGCACGACCCTGAGTATATTCCTGACCACAATAAGACCGGTACAGACATAAAACTGAGATGTTCCTTCCAAGCATCACCATACCAGTATAAGAGCCTCCTCTGGTCCGCTAAGAGCTAGTGTTACCAAAGGAAAAAAGAAATACATTGTAGTTCCAATCTGAGTAACCTTTTACCTCAGAGATGCTCTTGGAGCTAGAGCTCCATCTAGCTTCTAAACTTCTGATTCCTAGCGAGGCTAGATGCTTCCTGACTACCAATCCAAGTTTGGGACCTAAGTCACAGTACACAGTAACAGCATAGATCACAAGTTCCTTGAAAGTCTTTGATCCAACAGATTAGGTTAATTCTCAAGGAGTTATGAAATGGTCAAAGAGACCGAAAAGTTTGACCGAGAAAGGAGAGTTCAGTCCACATACTTTGCCCATTTCTGGCCAGTCCCTGAAAGAGACATTGGGTGCCTCTTGGCACTGGCAGGTCAGCATAAACCTTCGACAGGTTTCTGCCATAAGCCGTATGAAGTCACCACGGAAGCGCACAGCAGGGCTCCTCACTTGCTTCATGCAGGGCGTGTCATTCATTCACACAAACACACCGTAGAGTTAGTAATGTACAGCAGAAAACTTGTTTGCTAGGAAAACAGAGAACTAGGGCTCCAAGCATCCTTACCTTGTCCTGAAGAATCCAAGATGAGCCCCCAAGATGAAAGGTTGTTGCTGACCCAAGAAAAGACTCCGGGATTCTTGGCCTCCAGAAGAGAATTCAATCTGGGGCCAGAGATGAGGCTTGAGAGCTCAGAGCTTTTGTGCAATAGAGTTTTATTAAAGTATAAAAGGGATACAGAAAGCTTCTGACATAGGCATCAGAAGGGGGCAGAAAGAGTACCCCCTTACTAGCATTAACAATTGAGTTATATACCTTTTAATTAGTTGTTACAATGAATCAAAAAAAATGTCTCAAGTTTGTGAAAATTTTACCAGACTCACTCCCACAATTTACATTTTAGGATAACAAGATTAAAATTTAACAATAGAAAGATCCTCCAGACCCTCTACCACAATATACATTCTAAGATATCAGGATTAGTCAGTAGGTTTTCAGGAAGGAGAAACTCCTCCAGCCAGATACATTGTTGTTGTACAATCCTTAGTACAAAGTTTAAACTGAGTTGTGTAACTAAGACTAAGGAATATAGATGGGAAAAAAAAGTTTGTCCTTTTCTCTTCCTTGAGAATTCCAGACCCCCAATCTCCACTTCGAGAGCCTCAGATCCCTTTCTCCTCCTTGGGGACTCTGGACTTCTTATCAATCTGCCTAGGAATTGACTCTCTATGTGAACCATCCCAGGAAAATGTGTTAGCAACTGGCACTCTGCTCACAGTTTGGTGCCAGTGCTGAGACTGCAGTAGCCCCTTGCTTTTGGGCTCTGGCTGTCACACACCTGCCTCTCTGCCTTTAGGGAGGGAAGTCCCTAAATGGAAGCCGGCTTGCCCTCCTTTGGTATTCACTAGGGCACAATCCTTTATTCAGTGAGCACACCTGGGGTCACTGTGCAGTGTTAGAGCCTTTTGCAAGAAAAGTTCTTTTCCTTTGTGTCTCTCTGGCTGCTATGTCACATTAGCTCCCTCAGATGGCTCTCAGGGCATTCAAGCCAGTCCTTACCCTAAGGACCAATAATTCAGCCCACGTCTCCCTGACTAGCCCCCACTCACTGATGGTGGACAGGAGAGTCTGAGCAGCTTCTCCACTGGTAGTAGCACTTAGGTGCATATTCTGATTTTTTGTCCTGTTTTATTGCCCTCTGAGATTCCAAAACTCTCCACTGACATGCCTGTGAGGGTTTCCTATTATGTGGCAACTTCTCCTCTTTCATGACTCCCTCCCCAGAGTGAGTCTCTGTCCCTAATTCTTTTGTGTCCGTTTTTATATTTTATATTTTGTTCTACCTCTTTTGAAAAGATTGGGCTGCCTTTCTCGGTGCCTGGTATCCTCTGCCAGAATTCAGAAGCTGTTTTATGGAAGTTTCTTGAGATTAAAATTATCTTTTTATGAATTTGTAAGGGAGAAAGTGGTCTCCCCATTCTATTCCTCCACCATATTGGGACCATGCTCCCATCATTTGTTGTAGTACAATCAACCTTGCTTGATAGTTGGTGGGACCTGTGAAAATGAAAGGCTAGTCGTTCCTGTGATTTTATTGTTTTATAGAAGATTTTGCCTTAACAGACTAGAAGGGGAGATTAAAGGCAAAAGAAGTGCTGTCCTGCTGGCCTTGAAAAATAAGCTGCCACATTTATAGAGGAGCCCATGACAGAACCATGGGTAGCCTTGAGGAGCTGAGAATGGTTCTGTCTGGCCTCCTCTTCTAGAATTCAACCATCCAGACATCCCTAGGTCCTGGTGATTGAGAATAAACATCTTCCTTAAAGTTGATGGGCCTCAAGTAGTAGCCAGAAAGAAAGATAGTATTTCAGCCCTATAATCAAAGGAGCTGAATTCTACCAACAGCTAAGAAGCCTAGAAGAAGACCTTAAGCCTCAGTTGAAATCATAAACATAGCTAGCACTTTATAGCTTTGTGAGACTGTAAGCAGAGGAACCAGCAAGCTGTGCTGGAGTCCCAACACTTGGAAACTGAGTTAATAAATTCATCTTGTTTTAAGCTGTTAAGTTCATGAAAGAGGAGAGTGAAAATGCTGGCTTAAGATAAAAATTCAAAAAACAAATGTCATGGCATCTGGTCCCATTTCTTCATGGTAAATAGATGGGGAAACAATGAAGACAGTGACAGACTTTCTTTTCTTGGGCTCAAAAATCACTGCAAATTGTGACCACAGCCACAAAATTAAAAGACACTTGCTCCTTGGAAGAAAATCTATGACAAACCTAGACAGCATATTAAAAAGCAGAGACATTACTAACAAAGGTCTGTCTAATCAAAGTTATGGTTTTCCAGTAGTCACGTATGGATGTGAGAATTGGACCATGAAGAAGGCTGAGCACTGAAGAACTGATGCTTTTGAACTGTGGTGTTGAAGAAGACTCTTGAGAGTTCCTTGGAGTGCAAGGAGGTCAAATCTGTCAATTCTAAAAGAAATCAGTCCTGAATATTCACTGGAAGGACTGATACTGAAGTTGAAGCTCCAATATTTTGACCACTTGATGTGAAAAGCCAATTTATTAGAAAATACCGTGATGCTGAGAAGGCTTGAAAACAGGAGGAGAAGGGAACGACAGAGGATGAGATGGTTGGATGGCATCACTGACTCAATTGACATGAGTTTGAGCAAGCCCCAGGAGATGATGAAGGACAAGGAATCCTGGCATGCTGCAGTCCATGGGGACACAGTGTTGGACATGACTGAGTGACTGGAGAACAACAAAAACAAAGTTTGTGATACTATGATAATGTAAAAAGATAGCAATGGAAAAGTAACCAAAAGATCCTTACCTAGGAATCCAAGTTCTATCATGGATCCTAAAACTTGCCCAGGTTATATTATAAACATTTTAGGACACTGTCAGAAAGAATTCCTAAAATTAACTCTTGTTTCTGGAAAATGTTATTGGATGTATTTTATCACTTTATCTAAAGACATACAAAGTTGAATGTCTAAAGCAGAGTAATATAAACAAGTACTTGCAAAGCCAGACACTGACAGTCATCTATTTGAGAGATGTCTAAGTGAATTACCAGAGGTTATTTCTGACTTTACTGTAAGTTGCATTTGATAGAAAAGAAAGACTTGGAGATTAAGAAAGGCAGACTTCATGTTGAGGATAAAATAATGGGGAAGATGTATCTGTCAAGCAACTCTTAAGGAAGACGATTTTCTCAATCACCAAGACCTGAAGATGTCTGTATACTTGATTTTGGGGGGAGGAAGCCTGACAGAGCCAGTAAGTGTGCCCTTGGGTGTTATTATGTTCTGCCCTGGGCTCCTTGGGATGGGCTTACATTTTTGGGAAGCAGATGAGACTGAAATCCAAATAATTCTTCTAATTAGGAATATTTACAAAAATATTTGTTGACAAGGTAGTTGAAACCATTGTCTAGAATCAGGTTTATGGATAGAATTTATTCACATTACGATCATCCTCCATTTTTATAAATTATTCAGGATTAGTTTTACTCATCTGGGTTCAGTCCTGGGTCAGAAAAAGTCTCTGGAGGAGGGCACAGCAACTTACTCCATTATTCTTGCTTGCAGAATTCCATGGACAGAGAACCTGGCAGGCTATGATCCATAGGGTTGCAAAGAGTCAGATATGACTGAAGCCATTTAGTACATACTCATTTAATAAGAAAGATACTTGGACAAGATTGTAAACAAACTGGGGTATACCAGGTATGCAAGACAGTATGCAATAGCCAATTTTAGTCACTTTGGTAACATTTTATTTATACTCAGATATGAAATAAAGAGAATTTTCCACATGCAAAGATGCTAAGAAGTAGAACCAAAAAGTCAGGACACCTCAAAGAACTGTAAGATTTTCAAAATAACTTTAATGTAGAGCAAGTTTTTAAGATACTTTGAAAGCCAAGACTGGTA
Organism: Madoqua kirkii; assembly: GCA_006408675.1. Taxonomy (NCBI): domain Eukaryota; kingdom Metazoa; phylum Chordata; class Mammalia; order Artiodactyla; family Bovidae; genus Madoqua; species Madoqua kirkii. The sequence goes on from SJYC01026493.1 coordinate 7,303, forward strand.
ATAAAGAATAGAGGAAAGGAGTATCAAATATATATTAATGCATCCATCATTGTAAATAGTTACTGGGCATATTTCAACTTCTTAAAATGTTTTCTGTGTCAAAAATTTATTTTCTTTGTTTATTTTCTCTATTTACCTTTCAACATATATCATATGACCTGAATATCACCCTCAAAATTACATTAAAAGGTCAGGCACCCACCTTGCCCAGCCTCAGAACTGGGCCATTAACACTGTGTCTTCCCCTCACCTCCTTTTGGTCCATATAACATTAGTAGAGAAAGTCCCCAGTCTATGAGATGTCCAACTTGTCTAATTCCATACTTCTAAATGAGTTCTTCATGGATACTCAATATCCTCCTTTCTATTACCTTTAAATTTCCCTAGCTCAGTACTGTTTTGTTAATAAGTTCATTTTTTAGATTCCATATATAAGTGGAATAAGATATATACTTTTTCTTTGTCTGACTTACTCCACTTAGTATGATAATCTCTAGATCCATCCATGTGGCTGCAAAAGGCACTATTTCATTCTTTTTTATGGCTGTGTAGTATTTCATTGTATATGTGCACCACATCTTCTTTATCCATTCATCTATTGATGGGCATTTAGGTTGTCCCATGTCTTGTCCACTGTATAGAGCTGCTTTGAGCAGTGGAGTGCATATATCTTTTTTGAAGTATGTTTATTTTTAAATATACCCAGGAGTGGGATTGCTGAATCATATGGTGACTCTATTTTTAGTTTTTTATGTAATCACCATACTGTTCTCCATAGTGGCTGTACCAATTTACATGGAGAATGTTTTCTCTTATTTGATTCCAAAAGGCAGAGCTTGGATTAGTAGGTAAAATTATAGGGATGCTTATTTAAGTTCAATATTCAATTATCAACAAATATTTATGGTACCTAATATATACCAGGATATCTAGAATAATTTCTAGGGACTGGGGATTCCATGGTAATAAAATATAGTCCCTCCTTTCTTGAAGTTTATATTCTGTGCAGCATCAACAAGTAAATACATCTATAGTGTAAAGTCAGGTAGGTAGCAATAAGAACTGTGAAAAAAATTAAGATGGATAAGAGAATAAGAATGACTACAAGTCTTGCTGAGTTGACATTAAAAACAGACAAATTATTTTGGAAGCAAGTTATGCAAAGCCTTGGGGGAAGATTGTTCCCATCAGAGCAAGTAAAATCTCCCATTGGAAGAGTAAGTAAAACATCTTAATTTGGAAACATGAGAAATCAGTTTCTTTGTGATTTAGTGGAGACTCTGTCCTTGTATTTTCAGAGTCTGCATTACTTGCCAGGGAATTTAAGAAGGCTACTTCTGCATTATTTATAAGATTGCAACTAGTCAATTTTTATATATCTTTCCAGATGCTTTATATTTGCTTGCCGTGATTGTATATTTAGAACTTGAATAAGAGACAGCTAGGAGGAGAAAATATGCAAAAATCTCTTTGATGAAGCAAACAAGAAAGCTATAGGTTTGGAGACTATGCATGAACTTGCTCTATGTTAACACTGAAGTGTGGGAAAAGATAGAGCTAAATATAAAAATAGAGTGGAGGCATGATGAATCAGAAGCTAAAGTAATTTAGGTCACTTAACTATGTACAGATGTGTAATTTTTCTCCAAATGATTCAGAAATCATAGGAAATGACTTGTAAGAGCTGATACTAAACTTCATATGGGAAGTAATTTCATAAGAAACAATTGTCTGTAATTCTCACATAATGTATCATTTCAAATTAGAAAATCAAAAATGGTTGGAAAAGTATAGATTTGTGATCTTCAGAAGAAGAGCATTGCCACAGATTCATTTTCATCAAAATTTTTACTTTTATTTTTAAACATCAGGCACCACAATTAGGCAGCACACAAAGGTAATTAGAATCAAAAGTTATTTATTTTTTAAACTAAAAAAAGAAGAAGAATTGATTTTGTGTGTTTGTGTCTTTGGAGCCTCAGCAAAGAAAATGTAAACTTTCAGTTTAGAAAACTAAACTGAAGGATGTTAATATTTCCTATCAAAACCTCTAGGATTATAACATGGTATATTATCTTTTGGAGTAAAAAATAAATCCCACTGTGATAAGTAAAAGTGTGGACATATTTCAACATCAAAACTTGGCATTCAAAAGAGACTTACAAAGATTATAAATATACCTCAGATTCTGACCAATCAATTTGTCCTGCAAACCAGAAAAAAACTAATTTACCTGTGTGTAGTTCCTTTCCTAAGTGGATGCACTGAAGTCAGTGAAAACTATACACAAAAATTAGGACCACAAACAGTAGGAGAATGGAGACCAGGAGGCCTCATAGCTGTTTAACAGAAGAGGAAAAGTGAGTTACAAAAGGGTAAGATATTTGTGACACATCTCATTGTGAATCAAAAGAAAGTAACAGTAATTGAACACAAAAGTTTTTGGTTGCTGGACCAGCTCCAAGCTAATTCTTCTCAATTGAAATTTGTAAAGAACAGATATGCCACTGTGGTACATGTGAAGTTCATTCACCCTACTTCTTTGCTGAACATATTTGTGTATCACATGTGTATATTTAGCTAAAGAAGAGCTGCATTTTGCCAAGTTTTCATCCAGTGTGTTTTTCTAGTGGCATAAGGGGTGACTAGAACTTGGTAATGAGGCCAGGGATGATAAATGAGAGGGGTCAGGCTGAAATGAAAGTGGAGAAATATCATGCTTTTAGAACACACAGTTTATACCATTCTTCCTGTTTTGCTTTTGTGTTTTTGAATGAGGATATTCTCAGGAAGAGCAATGAGCCTGAATTGTATGAAATGTAAAAGATTACAGAAGAGAAACAGCTGCTCGAAGCTAAGTTTAATTTTAAGACTTATCTTTCATGGAGACCACCTACCTTCAGTCTAATGAAGATGGAGAATAATTTAACAGTGAGTGAAATAAAACAATAGGCATTATAGTTTAGGGAAGAATACTGTATTTAAGGAATAGCAGTTTGTAAAACGATTTATATGTCATTCCATTCTAATTTTTGCAGACTTGTTTCTTATTTTTCTGTAATTAGTATAAGCGTAGTAAACTTGTGAACCTTAGAACCTAGGAGAAAAATTTATACTGAGAACTCATCTCACATATACCCGTGATAATTAGCACTTTAGACATTGTGAACAAATTGAAACTCAGGATAAGCTAAAGAATGTCTGTAGGAACTTCTGATCTCCAGGGATCTGCACAAACTATTTCCTTTGTAAAAAATACTTGTCCACACAAACTCAATTCCCCAATATTTAACGATCTTCCTATACTTAGACATTTTCCCTGGAAGCCTTCTATGCTCCCAAGACTGAATTAGGTCTGTCGTTGTATATACGTAGCTTTTGTTATACTTATTATAATCTTCATTGATTTTCTTGAAGACAGGAATAGTGTCTGGCTAACCCAGCACAGCTCTTCCTAGCTGAAAGTGTTTCAGATTTACTAGAACTTGAAGTCAGGTGAGGAGTCAGGAAAGCTGTAAAAAGTTGCCAAATTATGAAGAATCTCAAAAGAACATTAAGGAATTGGGTTATGATCCAAACATCTTTATTTTTTTTATTTTAATTTATAATACTGTATTGGTTTTGCCATACATCAACATGAATCCACCACAGCTAAGTCAGAGCTCATAAACATCCTAAAACATAGTAGTAATTTGTATTGCCACCAAGTCTTAGAGTAACAAAAAATAAAATCAATTTATTAAAAATATATTTATACTAGATACCAGGGACCCATGGGGAACTATTTAATTCTGCTGGTACATTATCTTTCCAGGCATATATCTGATATTTGATGGGACTGAGTCCAACAGTTGTTTCTACTCATAAAATAAACCCTCAGATGCTTGAGAGATAGTGATTGTGTTGTGAAGTGCACACTTGTTCTGTACAGTATCCTGTCCTCTCATCTTTCTTCTGCATTGTGTGTTCTAGGAGCCTAAGGCAGAGGCATTTTTACTTTGCAGTTTCCCTTGGATGTGCCCTTGTCAACACATACACATGGGCTCAACACTGGCAACTCAGAGGTTCACTGATAAAACAATGACAAATTTCTCTATCCTCATATGATGAAAAAATTGAGAATGATTAAGTTGTCCTTTTTTGTTTTGGACTCATATATAAGATAGCAGACATCCCCTGTAGCTCAGTCAGTAAAGAGGCTGCCTGTAATGCAGGAATGCTGCCTGTAATTGAATGCATGTTCAATTCCTAGGTTGGGAAGATGCCCTAGAGAAGGGAATGGCAGCCCACTCCAGTATTCTTGCCTGGAGAATCCCCACAGACAGAGCCTGGCAGGCTACAGTCCATGTGGTCACTAGAGTTGCATACAACTTAGAGACTAAACCACCAAACAACCATAAGAATAACAATATGAATATCGTCTGAAAATGTTGACATGTTTCAGTTTTAAAGAAAAAAAAAAGACATTTCTCTGGTTTTCAGCATTCTAAATGGCATATATCTATTTTGTTTATATCAATCTGGAAAGGTTGGAATCAGTGTCACTTTGGTCTTAATTTTCACAGGATTTGTAATCTGGTCTAGTAGGTTTTGAAGGTAGCAAATCATGACCAGATAGTTTCCTTAAAATAATATGATCGTTTCTTAATAGATTTCTGCTACTAGGGCTTTTGGACCATTGAATTAGCCATAAATCTTACATACCCTTTAGATGTCAACCTAATACAATATGTTGGTGGGGAAAATAGCCCACAAAGGTTGAGTGATACTGGAACCCTGTGAGAAATCCCAAGGAAGCTCAGATGGAGCCAACACTACTGGTCCTTGGGCAGGGAAAGAATGCAAGCATGGCAAAGTGTGAATAAGTCATTTCATATATAATAGGAAATATTAGGAGAGAATAAATAAAGTCACTCTTGGATACAATATGTAAAGTGACAGCAGAGATCACCTTGCCTATGGTGGGATGCATATGGAGGGTTAAATTTGCTCTTTATTCTTTGATGGATTTCAAAAGAAGGTAAATACCATTTATGTAAATTTTTTAAAGTACTTCAATTATAGCATCTTATAAAATGTGAAGGCTAAATTGATATTAATAAAACACATTTTGAGAAAAAGTTAATCTATAAAGTCTGTGTGTGCATGCTCAGTTGATTCAGTCATTTTTAATTCTTTGCTACACGTGGACAGTCACCTGTTCAGCTCCTCTGTCCATGGGATTTTCCCAACAAGAACGGGAGTGGATTGCCATGCCTTCCTCCAGGGGATCTTCCTGATGTAGGTATTGAACCTGTGTCTCCTGCATTACAGGTGGATTCTTTACCACTGAGCCACCAGGGGAGTCTGTGGTTTGACAAATTAAATTTGAAGTTTAATTGTGAACTTTAAACTTAAACTTTTAATTGTAAACTTTAAATTTAACTTTAAAAATATTTAAAAGAAAGAAGATATGAAGAAATAGAGGTTTGAATTATTGAATTAACTTTCCCCTCAAAATACGTACCTTAAGAAGAATTAAAATTTTAGCACCATTATTACACATTATTTACAATTGATTCAGTGATGTATTAAATCCCCTTCATTGATCACTGCCTAGTCATGGTGAAGGGGCTTGCATAACTCAATGAAACTATGAGCCATGCTGTGTAGGGCTACCCAAGACAGAAGGGTTGTAGTGAAGAGTTCTGACAAAATGTGATACACTAGAGAAGGGAATGGCAAACCACTCCAGTATACTTGAGGTGAGAACCCCATGAACTGTATAAAAAAGCACAAAGCTATGACACTGAAATATGAGCCCCCGAGGTTGGCAGATGTTCTATACGCTACTGGGGAAGAGCAGAGGACAACAACTAATAGCTCCAGAAAGAATGAAGTGGCAGGGCCAAAGTGCAAATGACACTCAGTTGTGGATGTGTCTGGTGATGAAAGTAAAATCTGATGCTGTAAGAACAATATTGCACAGGAACATAGACTGTTAGGTCCATGAATCAAGGTAAATTGGATATGGTCAAGCAGGGGATGGCAAGAGTAAACATCAACAACTTAGGAATCAGCGACTAAAATGGACAGGAATAGATGAATCTAATACAGATGACCCTTATGTCTACTATTGTGGGCAAAAATCCCATAGAAGAAATGGAGTAGCCCTCAAAATCACTGAGTCTAAAATGCAGTACTTGGTTGCAACCTCAAAAACAATGGAATGATCTCAGTTCATTTCCAAGGTAAGCCACTCAACATCACAGTAATCCAAGTCTATGCCTCAGCCACTGATGCTGAAGAAGCTGAAGTTAATCAGTTTTATGAAGACCTACAAGACCTTCTAGAACTAACACACCTCCTCCCCCCAAAAAAAGTTCTGTTTCATTCCAATAGGGGATTGGAATGTGAAAGAAGGAATTCAAGAGATACCTGGAGTAATAGGCAAGTTTGGCCTTGAAGTACAAAATGAGGAAGGGCCAGGGCTAACAGAATTCTGCCAGGAGAATGCACTGGTCATAATAAACACCCGTTTTCAACAACACCAGAGATGACTTTACACATGGACATCACCAAATAGTCAGCATTGAAATCAAATTGATTACATTCTTTGTCGTTGATGATGGAAAAGACATGTACAGTCAGCAAAACAAGACCTGAGGCTGACTGTGTCTCAGATCATCAGCTCCTCATAGCAAACTTTAGGCTTAAACTAAAGAAAGTGGGGGGAAACACTAGGCCAATCAGGTGGCTTAAATCAAATCCCCTATGAATATACAGTGGAGGTGATAAATAGGTTCAAGGTATTAGATCTGTAAACAGAGTGCCTGCAGTACTATGGACAGAGGTGTGTAACATTGTACAGGAGGCAGTGAAGAAAGCCATCCCAAAGAAAAAGAAATTCAAGAAGGCAAAGTGGTTGTCTGAGGAGGCTTTACAAATAGCCAAGGAAAGAGGAGAAGTTAAAAGCAAGAGAGAAAGGGAAAGGTACATCGAAACTAATGCAGAGTTCCTGAGAATAACCAGGACAGACAAGAAGGCCTTCTTCAATGAACGATGCAAAGAAATAGAGGAGTACAATAAAAGGGAAAGACTAGAGATCTCTTCAAGAAAATTGGAAATATCAAAGGAACATTTCATCCAAAGAAGGGCACAATAAAAGACAGAAACAGTAAAGACCTAACAAAAGCAGAAGAGATCAAGAAGAGATGACAAGACCCACGCCCCCGCCCGGTTCAGGACCACCCCACGCTGCCCGGCCGCCAGCCGCACACCCCGCCACTGCGCAAGAAGATGGAGGGGTTGGTGGCCGACATCGATGCAGTGGTGAAACTAGATGATGAGCATTTAAACAACTCCTTGGGCTCTCCAGTTCAAGCCAACGTGTACTTTCCACGACTGATCGTGCCCTTTTGTGGGCATGAGACCAGGCAAGAAGGTGTTAGTGATGGGCATGGTAGACCTCAACCCAGAAAGCTTTTCAATCAGCTTGACCTGTGGTGACTCAAAAGATCCTCCCACTCACGTGGCAACTGAACTCAAAGCAGTGTTCACAGACCGGCAGCTACTCAGAAATTCTTGTATATCTGGGGAAAGGGGTGTAGAACAATCAGCGATCCCTTTCTTCCCATTCATCCCAGACCAGCCATTCAGGGTGGAAATCCTTTGTGAGCACCCACGTTTTAGACTGTTTGTGGATGGACACCAACTTTTTTATTTTTACCACCACATTCAAACGTTATCTGCAACTGACACCATAAAGATCAACGGAGACTTCCAGATCACTAAGCTTGGCTGATGTTTAAATCACGTCTGTTTCAAAGAGCATCAGGTGCCACAACTGCCTGACTGTTGATCTGGAAGAAGTGTCCTAGCAAGTCTAAAGACTTAAAAAGAAAACAAAAAGGCAGACTTCACTGTCTCTTCTTTCTGTGAAGTTTAAACCCAAATGACTTCAACGGCGGTTTGCCCTTAGGAAGCTATCAGAGCTAAGACACCAAGCCATTATTCCCAGAACAAAGTAATACATTTATGCTGGATTTTATTCAGACTAAACTGAGATGGATTTGTGACGATTTGTGATTTGGTAATAAGTTATTCATCTTTTCAAAGCAAGGTGATATTTTGAACAAAAGTGATAAAGACTTAAAACAACCACAACAAAGATGGTATACAGAAATCAACTCATTTCTGCACTGAAGTGGACTTGTGTAGCACAACCAACATTTTAGTCAGGGTATTTAACATAGAATGTAGGTTGTTCACGGTTTTTTTGTTTGTTTGTTTCCTTTTTGCACAGCTAATGTTAACTCAGATTTTTAAAGCTTTCTTGTAGTTATTTATTTCTACTCAGTGTATATGTTAGAAGTGATTAATGTCTCAAGAACAGCTTGTTATGAACTTTTGAATGTACAATTATCTTAGGTCTGAGTGGGGAAATTACCTATTACAGTCATGAGAAAGATGAGTTTCTACCTTAAAGAGTTGAATCTTATCCTACCCCTAAACTTAGGATCTCTTGATATAAATTGCTGTAAGGCCTTTTGGAAAACTTTGCAACAGTTCAGTAAGATTGCTTTTCAAGTTATTAATGATTATGTAAAATTCTACTTAACGTTGCTTTTTCTCCATACTGTGAAATTAGCACAGTATTGGCGTCCTTAAGAGTAATTAACTACTTTTCACTGGATCTACATAATAGCTCATTAAGTTGTTATCACACTAGTTGAAAACACATAAAGAGGTGATTGCATCGATAGTTTTAAAAATGGACTATTATGTACATTTTTAAAGGTATAGTGTGAAAATGATTTGGGAATGCAATGGAAAGCAGAAGCAAATGGCCCCAAATAACTTACTTGGAAATAATTTATAACAACTTGAGCTATTAGCTCATTGTATCACTTTTATTATGTGACCCTCACCAATCCCTAAGCAATGCCTTTGGAGCTTCAGAGTAGAAGATGCTTCCTACTGTGTGGGCTCTGCTAAGACAGTACGATAAAACAAGATCCAACTTAGGAAATGATCCAGTTAGTATATCTGAAAAGTTAACTCCCAGGACTCTAGGTCTTTGAGTCCAGCCAATAGTATGAATGCTCCAATGAAGATCTGGCAATTGCCCTGTACTTGTGGGACTGATTAGACAGTAGGTAGTCTCCAGGACCCTGGAAAAGGAAATGGAAATCCCATGGACCCGGAGCCTGGTAGGCTACAGTCCACGGGGTTGCAAAGAGTCGGACACGACTGAGTGACTTCACACACTCACTCCCTTAGTCTCCAGGAAAAGCCTGCAGTGATACACATGTCACTGCAAGGCAAGGGATGGTTGGAGTCCTGGGTGCTGGATTTCATAAACTGCATTGGCCTTGGAGAGAAGGACTCTTGGCATTGCTCTGGTGCTGGGGTGGGGGTGTATTTATATATAATTTAGGCTTTATTTGTACAGCATACTGCGTCTTGTTGACACATCCTTATCCTGCTTTGCTTTTGAGTTTTTTTACACAACATGCAGAGGAACTGAAGTGGCCACATCATTTTCATGTGTCAAGAATGTAGACAGTGTTTCAGTACCAAAGTTTAAGAAAAAGCAAACTAAAATCGTGAATTTTTTTATAGGTGATATATTTGGATTCTCCTCAGCTTTGAAACTATTTAGCACAGTTCCATTGTGTTATATAAGAAGATGCTTTATCCAATAAGACTGTTTGAGCATTGTAAAGCTTTATTTCCCAGCTGATTTAACCAGCCACATTCAGCCAGGAGGGCTGTGCTCTGGTTCTGTATTTTGGGGCCCGTGACTAACCTTGTGCAGCAACTAAATTTTGTCAAGTATTTGTAGAGAGACCTAGAGGACACCCTGAAATATATTGGTAGGGATTTTGAGTCTCATTGTGGTAGAAGACCACCCCCCCTCCAACAGGAGGTTTTTCTTTGTGTGGGCATCCATTCTCACCCACTGCATAATTCAGCAGAAACTGGAGGAGTTGGGGGTGTAACTGTTGGAACTGACACTGTTCTTTCTACCTATCAGCTAACTGGTTAGCAGCCAAGACCTTAGGCAGCTTAGTGTAAAGATATACTGTTAACTCTTCATTGTTCTGTGGGGTCAGTGATAACATCTTGGTTGAGCTTATTGAAATTTATCAGAATGATGTGATGGTTTGATTTAGGTATAATTAAGTTAGCGGGGGGCTAGTCCAGCTGTATTAATCATTAGCTGTAAACTGGAAACTGTTCACATCCTCTCATCAGCACGTGAGGTCTAAGGTGGGAATTCAGGATGAAAAGTGCAATTTTAAGCTTCACAGAAAAGCATTTGGGTGTGTAAGGTGTTATTCCTCACCAGAGCCCTAATTCTGCAATATGACCAAAACCAAGGAACATAAATAGCAACCAGGCTCTGGGGGAATAATAGGCAGGCTTAGACAATCTGTTCATTTCTGCATCAAAATTGGAGTGAATGTATATATCTACTTACAAGTTAATAGAAGTGACTTCTACTTTCTGGGCTATCCCAGAATTGTCTTAATTTTTTTTTTTAATTTGAAACCCCATTTCAAATTATGCCAACCTTAGTTCAAAACCTCCAGAGGGATTGTTCCTAAAATTGTTGATGATTTGTTAAAATGGCAGATCCTTTCATTTGTATTAAGAAAATATCCAAAAAGAGGGCGGGAGTCCTTTTACCTTGAGAGAAACACCCTTGGTGTTTTCCAGCTACATTATTAATGTAGAAATTATATTCTTATGATGACATATTTTCAAAGAAATACTTTCTTATTTACTGAGTGGTGTAAAATGTTGCTAAATGTGTTTTAGTGTTATGATGTCACTGCTAAAAGTTATTTGCACTATAATAAAGGAATTTTCTACAAAAAAAAAAAAAGAAGAGATGGCAAGAATACAAAGAAGAATCCTATATAAAATATGTTAATGATCCAGATAACCACAAAGGTGTGTTCACATTCTGGAGTATGAAGTCAGGTGGGCCTTAGGAAGCACTGTTGCCAATAAAGCTAGTGGAGGTGACATAATTCCAGTAGAGCTATTTAAAATCCTAAGAGATGGAGGTGTTAAAGTGCTGCACTCAATATGTCAACAAATATGGAAAACCCAGAAGTGGCCACAGGACTGGAAAAGATCAATCCTCATTCAAATCCCCAAGAAGGGCAGTACTAAAGATGTTTAAACCACTGGACAATTGCACTCATCTTCCATACTAGTAAGGTTATGCTCAAAATCCTCCAAGCTAGGCTTCAAGCATCATGTGACCTGAGAACTTGCAGATGTTCAAGCTTGGTTTAGAAAAGGGAGAGGAACCAGACATCAAATTGCCAACATTTGCTGAATCATAGAAAAAGAAAGGAATTTCCAAAAAACCACACTGTTTCGTTGAGTACTCTAAAGCCTTTGAGTGTGTGGATCATAACAAACTGTGGAAAACTCTTTTTTTCTCCCCCTTTTATTTTTTTTTTTAAATTACTTACTAAACAAATGCATGTGAAGTCCTTGTACTGTTCTAGGTATAACACTGAACAAAAGAAAACAAATTTCCAGGCCTCTTAGAGCTTATATACTATAATTACATTTTTTCCTCTTTTTTTATTCCATTTTATTTTATTTTTATTTTACTTTACAATACTGTATTGGTTTTCCATATATCATCCTGAATCCACCATGGGTGTACACTGGAAAACTCTTAAAGAGATGAGAAAACCAGAACATTTTACCCGTCTCCTGAAAAATCTGTATGCTGTTTAAGAAATAGAACCTTATATGGAACAACTGACTGGTTCAGGATTGAGAAAGGAGTACAACAAGGCTGTTCATTGTCACCCTGTTTATTTAACTTATACACAGATCATGTCATGTGAAATTCAAGGCTGGATGAATGACAAGCTGGAATCAAGACTGCCCGGAGAAATATCAACAACCTCAGTATGGGGATGATATCACTCTAATGGCAGAAAGTGAAGAACTAAAGAACCTCTTAATGAGAGTGAAGAAGAGTGAAAAAGCTGGCTTAAAACTCAGTATTGAAAAAAACTAAGATCATGGCATCCAGTCCCATCATTTCATGGCAAATAGAAGAGGAAAAGGTGGAAGTAGTGACACATTTCCCCTTCTTGGTCTCCAACATCACTGTGGATTTGTGACTGTAGCTATGAAATAAGAAGATGATTGCTTCTTGGAAGAAAAGCTATGGCAAACTAGCCAGTATGCTAAAAAGCAAAGACATTACTTTGCCTACAAAATCCTCATAGTCAAGGCTATGGTCTTTCTAGTAGTTGTGTATGGATGTGAGAGCTGGACAATAAAGAAGACAGAGGGCTAAAGGATTGATGCTTTCAAACTGTGGTGCTGGAGAAGACTCTTGAGAGTCCCTTGGACAACAATGAGATCAAACAATCAATCTTAAATACACCCTGAATACTCATTGGAAAGACTGATGCTGACACTGAAACTTCAATACTTTGACCACCAGATGTGAACAGTCAACTAACTGGAAAAGACCCTGATGATATAAAAGATTGTAAATTGTAGACTGGAGAGGGAGAAAAGGGCAACAGAGGATGAGATGGTTGGATCACATCACCAACAATGGACATGAACACTTACCTACAGATTAAATTTTCGTCTGTGAAGCATTGGAGTAGATCATGCCCATTGTATTAGTTTCTTGTGGCTGCTGAAACAAATTGCCACAAACTTAGCAGGGATTTATCCTCTCATAATTCTGGAGGACAGAAGTCAAGGTATTGGCAGAGTCACACTACCTCTAAAGGTACTAGGGAAATTTTTTCATTGCCTTTTCCAGCTATTTGTGGATCCTTGGCTGCATCACTCTAATCTCTGCCTCTGTCTTCAAGTGGCTTTCTCCCCAATGCCTATTCATGTCTTTTTCATTGTATTTAGGGCCAACCCTAAACCAGCATGAGTTCACCTTGCATGGGTGTGTGCAAGTGGCTTCTCTCGTGTCCAACTCTTTGGGAACCTATGGACTGTATTCCAGGAGGCTACTCAGTCCAAGGGATTCTCCAGGCAAGAGTACTGGAGTGAGTTGCTATGCCCTCCTCCAGGGGGTAGTCTCAATCCAGGGGGTCAAATCCTCATCTCTTACATCTTCTGCATTGGCAGGCAGGTTCTTTACCACTAGTGCCACCTGGGAGGCCCATGAGTTCATCTTGATCCTTAAATAATTACATCTGCAAAGCACCCATTTCCAAATAAGATCAGATTCTGAAATTCTTGGATAGATAAGAATTTGGTGGGTGGAGTGAGGGATATACTCCATCCAACCCACTACATTAAATCTGTCAAAAGATAAGTTATAATCTTTTGGAGTTCTCTCATCTTTCAGGATTCTAGGCCACTGTTTATCCCATCATATTTAAGGGATTCCTGGGCTCAGAAGAAAGATTAGTGTTGAGTGTAAATATTAAAAACATTAGAAACAAGCATATCAACAGATGCCCCAGAATTCTAAAATTAGATCAGAATTTATTCCTAAAGAAATTGCATGTGTATATTTTCCTTTCTATTGAATTTTTACTGAATATTCATGTAAAAATTTTAATGGGAGTATTTGAAACAGATGTTTGCGGTCTTTCCCTGTATTATAGTAGATATAATAGAAAGAAGGACCCAAGGTGAATTTTAGTTTTTTACATGTATGTCTATCTGATGTTTTTCAATACAATGATCAAAGTAGATATGACCATTTGTAGGTTCTTATATATTATTTTTTATTCAATAATACAGTTTGGATAGCTCATCAGTATTTTCTTACATTGATATTAGAAAAATACTTTATAATCCTTTATTTTTATAATGTAGTACATAGAACACAAATCCATGAGTCTGTTCTTCAAAGAGGAATGTCAGTAATTTCAGTGCCTCCTGTAATTGTCAGTTAGATTTTTATTATGTCAAGAATCTCTGATCTAAGAGTTTTCTTTCTCATTCAGTTGTATCTTTTCACTCATGTATTGTTTTGATTTGATTTCATTGAACTAGTACTGCATGCCAGGCTTCAACAGTACAAGAACTGTGAAATTCCAGGTGCACAAGCTGGATTTAGAAAAGGCAGAGGAACCAGAAATCAAATTGCCAACAACTGTTGTATCATAGAAAAATCAAGAGAATTTGAGAAAAACATCTACCTCTGCTTCATTGACTACGCTAAAGCCTTTGACTCTGTGGACAACTACAAATCATGGGAAATTCTGAAAGAGAGGGGAATACAAGAACACCATACCTGCCTGCCTCCTGAGAAACCTGTTTACAAGTCAAAAAGCAACAGTTAAAAGCAGACAGGTATACAGTGGACTGATTTAAACTTGGGACAGGAGTACATCAAGGTTGTATATTGTCACCCTGCTTCACTCTGTCATGTCCAACTCTTTGTGACCCCTATGGACTGCAGCATGCCAGGCTTCCCTGTCCATCATCAAATCCTTGAGCTTCCTCTAGCTCAAGTCTATTGATTCAGTGATGTCATCTAACCATCTCATCCTCTGTCATGCCCTTCTCTGGCCTTCAGTCTTTTCCACCATCAGGGTCTTTTCTATGAGACAGCTCTTTGCATCAAAGTATTGGAGTTTCAGTTTCAGCCTCAATACTTCCAGTGAATATTCAGGACTGATTTCCTTTGGGCTAGACAGTTTGAATTTCTTTGCAGTCCAAGAGACTCTCGAGAATCTTCTCCAATACCACAGTTCAAAAGCATCAATTCTTTAGTGCTTAGCTTTCTTTATAGTCCAACTATCACATCCATGCATGACTACTAGAAAAACTAGCTTTGATTAGATGGACCTTTGTTGGTAAAGCAATGTCTCTGCTTTTGAATATGCTGTCTAGGTTGGTCATAACTTTCCTTTCAAGGAGTAAGCGTCTTTTCATTTCACAGCTGTAGTAACCATCTGCCGTGATTTTGGAGCTCCAAAAACTAGTTTCTCACTTTCCACTGTTTCTCCATCTATTTGCCATGAAATGATGGGACCAGATGCCATGATCTTAGTTTTCTGAATGTGGAGTTTTAGGCCAACTTCTTCATTCTCCTCTTTCACTTTCATCAAGAGACTCTAGTTCTTCTTTGCTTTCTGCCATAGGTGTGGTGCATGTCTGAGGTTATTGATATTTCTGCTGGCAATCTTGATTCCAGCTTGTGCTTCACCCAGCCCAGCATTTCACATAATGTACTCTGCATATCAGTCAAATAAGCAGAGTGAAAAATACAGCCTTGATGTACTCCTTTCCCAATTTGGAACCAGTCTATTATTCCATATCCAATCCTAACTGTTGCTTCTTGACCTGCATAATTTTAGGCCAACTTCTTCATTCTCCTCTTTCACTTTCATCAAGAGACTCTAGTTCTTCTTTGCTTTCTGCCATAGGTGTGGTGCATGTCTGAGGTTATTGATATTTCTGCTGGCAATCTTGATTCCAGCTTGTGCTTCACCCAGCCCAGCATTTCACATAATGTACTCTGCATATCAGTCAAATAAGCAGAGTGAAAAATACAGCCTTGATGTACTCCTTTCCCAATTTGGAACCAGTCTATTATTCCATATCCAATCCTAACTGTTGCTTCTTGACCTGCATACAGATTTCTCAGGAAATCTGTTTAGCTATTCACAGATTTCTCAGGAAATTTGTTTAGCTATAGTGGGATATTTTATAGTATAAAACTAAATTCTGTATGTAAATATATTATTTTAAAAGCAAATTTTTCACACATATCTTCATAATTGAGAGACTGTTAGGCACTAAATGAATTTGAGTAAATAAACACATTTCTGTTATGAAATAATAATTTCAGAATTTTTCTAAGCTTTTTAACATCATAAATTTAAAGCTTAAAATATTTCTCTAAATAGTTGTCAAATTTAACTGATTTCTTCCCTCAGCTGTGGGTGAGAGTAGCTCTTGGATGTTTTTTTTTTCCAATTTGCAACTGAAATAGTTCTCTGTGAATTTTCCAGTTTAGTTCTGTAGATTTCATATTAAAATTTACTATAAACTTATCATTCTCATCTTGATCTTCAAGTTTATTATACTTATATTC
>SJYC01026495.1:0-32414 GCA_006408675.1 Madoqua kirkii
TGGAGAGCCAAGCCCCACCCCAGCCCTAGTCCTTGCAGTCTCCTCGCTGCCCTTTCTCGATGGGTTGTTGTCTTGGCCCTCTCCTGAAGTAAGACATCTGGTTTCATTGTAGGGGACATGGTTATCAAAACAGGGAAACTTTACAGCCTGAGTCTGAGGCTATGCTCAAAAGATATCTAATTCTTGCAAGTGAGAGTCTCAAGAAACTGGAAATCTGTCCTTTTTTCTTTTTCTTTTACCTATTTGCAGATTTGCATTTGGCTCTGGATCAAACCCTCTTGACTGTTTCAGATCTTTTGTCTGCTATTTTTTGCTTGACGTGTATCCTTAAAGGTGAAAGGTTTTTACATTTTATATCATTTGTATGAAAATATTTGCATCATTGTCATATCCTTGTATCATAGGCCCATATGACCTTCTGGCTGATATAATAATTTGTTTCTCAACCATGCTATTTAGAAGCAGCTTGGATCGTGTGTCCATTTTAGTTGTCTGCTCTTATGCTAACAGTGTTGCTAACACCTTTAAGTGGAACACTACTGTGTTCTTTTGAGTAATTTCTTTAGTGTAAATTCCCAAGGATGAATAAAAGGATATAACCATATCATGGCTCTGGCCAAATACAAGAGATTTCTGCTGGTGTCCCCTGTGCCTGAGCCTTCCCGGCACTCTGTGCTAGGTTCTCACTTTTCACTCATGGTCTACTTTGCGATGAGAGTAGCGCCCCCCACCGTCTTCCTGGCCTTTCTCTGCCCACCCTCCCCTGGCCACGGGTGGGCCCTCTGGCTGCCTCACCCCACTCTGCCCACCAGGTGGAGGAGCACATCGGTCGCATCCGGGAGGAGCTGGACCGCGAGCGAGA
The DNA here is from genome assembly GCA_006408675.1 of Madoqua kirkii. Classification (NCBI taxonomy): domain Eukaryota; kingdom Metazoa; phylum Chordata; class Mammalia; order Artiodactyla; family Bovidae; genus Madoqua; species Madoqua kirkii. The sequence continues at coordinate 863 of SJYC01026495.1, forward strand.
GGAGCGCAGCTACTTCCAGCTGGAGCGTGACAAGATCCACGCTTTCTGGGAGGTCACGCGGAGGCAGCTGGAGGAGAAGAAGGCCGAGCTGCGGAACAAGGACCGGGAGATGGAGGAGGCTGAGGAGAGGCACCAGGTGGAGATTAAGGTGAGGGGGGCTGGCCCGATCCCCTGGGAGTCGCCGCGTGGCAGGGGAGCTGGCCTGAGGTCAGGGGGCATGGTCATGCCTTGCTTTGTGCAGCCACCGCCTTTTGTGTCCTTTGACATTGGGAACTTGAAGGTATTTTTTAATGACAAAGCAAGTATGTCCAGGTGAGCATGTGAACCTGTGTGTGCGGTGAGAAGTGTAGAGGTGTGCAGGTGGGCATGTGTGTGCAAGCGAGCCTGTGTGTGCGGGCGAGCCTGTGTGTGCAGGCGAGCATATGTGTGTGCAGGCGAGTGGCCAGAGCAGGTGGGCAGCGGCACTCCCTCACCCCCAGGTCTACAAGCAGAAGGTGAAGCACCTGCTGTACGAGCATCAGAGCAGCCTGACGGAGATGAAGGCGGAGGGCACCGTGGTCATGAAGCTGGCGCAGAAGGAGCACCATGCACAGGAGGGGACACTGCGCCGGGACATGCGGGCGCTGAAGGTGGAGCTGAAGGAGCAGGAGCTGGCCAACGAGGTGATGGTGAAGAACCTGCGGCTGGTAGGTGCCAGGGCAGCTGTGAACGTGTCGGGACTTAGCCACAACTGGGAATTCATGGTTCTGTATAAAAAGCCTGCCGGTGGGCAATTAACTGAAATGTTCAGCAACAACAATTGCATCAGCCAAACAAACCCCTTTGGGGCCAAGTGCAGAGTTTTGTCTCAGACTTGAGCAACTGGTTGGCTTCTCGACAGGGAGATCCAGCCTGGGACGCTCTCCACGTGCTGCCGACCCCGGGCCCCTGGAGTGAGCTGTCCGCCATCCCTTCAGCTGCTGTGGCCTTGGTCCTATGAGCATGCTGAAAAGCACCTCAGTGGCCTTGGAGACTCTTTGATCCTTTCAGAGGGAGGCTGAGGGGCCCTGGGTGGAGGTTGGAATTCCTTCTTAAGCGCCTGTAGCACACCAGGCCTGGCTCTGATTGTGGGTGCTCAGAGGGTGGGGCTGACAGAATGCCTGCCCGTGTGTGGCTGATGGTCAGGAGAGGACAGGCCTCCCCAAGACAGAAAACAAAGTAAGCTGCCAAACACGCGTCACAGGTCCACGGGCATGAGTGCTCCAGGAGATGCGGGAAGTGAGGTGGTTGTGTTTCTCTACAGGTTCTGTGAATTCATTGAGAAGGTGACACCCAAGCAAAGGTGGGGGAAGGCAGGACTGAGCCAGGCTAGGGGAGACAGGCCGTGAGAAAGGTTGGGATGGACCAGTGTGAAGGCTGCAAGGAATGAGGAGGCTGCGGACAGGACTGGGGCTTTGACCACCCTGCCGCACCTGAGTTGGGGACCTCTGGAGGGCCTGGGCAAAGGGAGGATGTGTCCAACTTTGGCTTTCAAAGGTTCTCCTGGCTGTGAGTTGAAAGACTTTTGTCAATACGTTTGCTATATGTCTGGACGCAGCCCAGCCTCTACTGAATCTGGGAACACTCAGTGATATTGCAGAATTTTCCTTGAAGCTTGAGGGTGCTGAAGATATGGTTCCTTGAGGGGCCTGGCTGTTTTGACAGAAGTGCAGCACGGGCTGGCTTCCACCGAGTGTCGTCTCTGCTTACCCAAGGCACGGTGTGGAATAGTTGCATGCTCAGAGTGCCTCTCAGCATGAAAATAAAGTATAATGTAAGCCTTTTATTCAAGCTTTATAGCCATCAGAGTAGTTTGTCCTGGTATTCTAAGCCAAAGCAGGTCAGCACCACATGGGGCACCTGCAGCTCTGGGTGGGTCTGGTCCTGCTGTCCAGCCTGTGGGCACAGCCAGGGTGTGAGTGTCATCGGCATCTTTCCCAGTCCATTATGAAACGTGGAATTGCCCAGACCCTCATTCCTCTGGGCTGGTCCTGAGCTCAGGGGTGAGGGTCCAGCCAGAGCAGCAGCCGCACAGGCTGTCGGTGCTAGTGAGGAGGGGCCCCTGCCACAGGGCCGGCGTCTGTCCTGTCCCCTCTGGCCTCCAGTGACAGCCCGCTTCCGCCTCTGCAGAAACACACCGAGGAGATCACCAAGATGCGCAACGACTTTGAGAGGCAGGTGCGAGGTCAGTGCTTCCCACGCTCCGCTGAGTAAGGCGGCCCGAGAGCCCCTCCTGTCAGGAAGGAACTGCCCTCAGTTAAAACAGCGCAGACATGTGCAGTGAAAGGACGTGGTCATTTCTAAGGCTGGTGTCTGTGGGAAGTGGGAGGCTGGAGGGCCCCCTCTCCCCCCTGCCCTGGCACACAGTGACTCCTGGAGCAGGTCGCCCAGCTAGGGGGCGGCATGCTGTCCCTCCTGTCCTGCAGAGGCGCCGACCTCAGCCACAGTCGGGCTGGATGGCTGTGGTCCGTGTTCCCTGCCACTGGGTGACGCTTGGCTGTTGGGATCCCTGAGGCAGGGACTGATCAGCAGTGCCTGCGACAGGCAGAGGAGAGCATGTGCTGGTGCCACACAGCAGGAGAAGCGCCCCGCTCTGACCCGCTGTCAGCAGCCTCCATCCCCTGGGAGGTCTCCCGCCTTGGGCACAGCCGCCATCTGTTCTCGTCGCCACGGCACCAGGGGTTCTGCTCAGCTGTTCTGGGTGCTGCTGCCTTTCAGAAATTGAGGCCAAGTATGACAAGAAGATGAAGATGCTTCGGGATGAGCTCGACTTGCGCAGGAAGACAGAGATCCACGAGGTGGAGGAGAGGAAGAACGGCCAGATCACCATGCTGATGCAGCGGCACGAGGAGGCCTTCACCGACATCAAGAACTACTACAACGACATCACCCTCAACAACCTGGCTCTCATCAACTCCCTCAAGGTGCCGCCGGGGCTGCCTGCCTCCTCGGGCCCACACCCCTACTCATAGGCACACCTGGCCTTCAGTGGCCCCTGGTGGAAACGCACAGACTGTGAGTCCCCTCATATGGTGGGGAAGTCACAGGCCCATGTGCACCAGGGGTGTCGTCACACCTAAGTGCTGGCAGTGAGCACAGCAGAAGCTCTGTTTGCATGCAGGCCGCGTTACTAGAGGATTCAGAAACTTTTCTCTGTGTTTACACACAGAACACATGCCCCAGGACTATCGTCTCTGAGCAGGAGAGCTCACAGCCCCCGTGCAGGCCGCAGCCCCCGGTCCTGCCACCAACACCCCCTCCTTCTCCTCCCCCGGCCCCCCCAGGAGCAGATGGAGGACATGCGGAAGAAGGAGGAGCACCTGGAGAAGGAGATGACGGAGGTGGCCATGCAGAACCGGCGCCTGGCGGACCCCCTGCAGAAGGCTCGGGAGGAGATGAGTGACATGCAGAAGAAGCTCGGGGGCTATGAGAGGGACAAGCAGATCCTGGTGGTGGGTTTCCACTGCATTCCCAGCCCTCCCTGGTGTGAAGGGGCAGGAAGGTGGGGCAGGAAGGTCGGGCAGGTGTCTCCCGAGTCCCAGAGCAGAGTCGGCCCTCGGGGCACCAGGGGAGGTACTGAACCCCTCCGTCTCCTGCCTGGTGACCTCCTGGGGGCAGGTGGGGTTGGCACCTGTTCTGGGAGCCAGGTGGCCCCTGGCTTCCATGGTGGGGCTCAGTCCATTGTGTCTGGGAGCCATTCACTCTGATGATCACCTCACCTATTTATCCCTACTGAGCCGCATCTTGTGGGTGCCTGAATTGGGGGTGCTTTCTGACCCTTCTTCAACCAGGGGAGGTACTGAACCCCTCCGTCTCCTGCCTGGTTACCTCCTGGGGGCAGGTGGGGTTGGCACCTGTTCTGGGAGCCAGGTGGCCCCTGGCTGCCATGGTGGGGCTCAGTCCATTGTTTCTGGGAGCCATTCGCTCTGATGATCACCTCACCTGTTCATCCCTACTGAGCCGCATCTTGTGGGTGCCTGAATTGGGGGTGCTTTCTGACCCTTCTTCTCTCCAGTGCACAAAAGCCCGTCTGAAAGTCACTGAGAAGGAGCTGAAGAGCCTGAGGTGGGAGCATGAGGTGCTGGAGCAGCGATTCATCAAGGTGGGCTCCAGGGTATCTTGGGGGGCTCCTGGCATGTCTGCGTGGCTCTGGGGCATCTGGGGGGCTCCAAGATGTCTGGGGGCCTCCTGGGGTGTCTGGGGGAATCCCGGCACATCTAGGGGGCTGGCAATTCATCAAGGTGGGCTCTGGGATGTCTGGGGACCTCCTGGGGCATCTGAGGGCCTCCTGGTGCATCTGGGGGGCTCCTGGTGCATCTGGGGTCTCCCAGGGCATCTGGGGGGTTCCCAGTGTATCTGGGGTCTCCCAGGGCATCTGGGGTCTCTCCAGGCATGTTTGAGGGCTCCTGGCACATCTCAGGGGCTGGGTCCCCAGCTCTGGCCCCTCTTCATTTTGCAGGGCTCTCAGTGGACAAGGTTGATGTCTTAGCAGTTCCCCACTGCTCTCCCCTTGGGCTGCCCTCTGAAGCAGCGGTGGTCTGACCCATCTTTCATCCCTGTGTGTGTCTCCGAGTCCTAACCCTTTATGTGTGTGTCATAGGAAGCCTGTGGGTGAAAATGCAAGGTCTTGGGGCTGCATGCTGGTCCTCAAACATGGCGAGAGCACCCTGAGTTCTTCCAAACTCTTGAGTGTGCTGGTGTAGGACCTTGCTTCCCAGAAGTGGGGGCACCTGACACGCGCCTGCCTATTCCTCCCTGCCAGCATTTCTGTCCAGTGTAGCCTAGTGGTCTGACCTATCTTTCATCCTTGTGTGTGTCTCCGAGTCCTAACCCTTTATGTGTGTGTCATAGGAAGCCTGTGGGTGAAAATGCAAGGTCTTGGGGCTGCATGCTGGTCCTCAAACATGGCGAGAGCACCCTGAGTTCTTCCAAACTCTTGAGTGTGCTGGTGTAGGACCTTGCTTCCCAGAAGTGGGGGCACCTGACACGCGCCTGCCTATTCCTCCCCGCCAGCATTTCTCTCCAGTGTAGCCTGTGTCCCCTGGGGAAAATCCCTTGTCAGTCCTTGCTGCCATAGGCACCCTGTTAAGTACATCTTTGTGTGGTGTGTGACCCTTTTTTGGAATGGTGATTCCTAGCAGAGGAATTGCTGGGTCAGACGGCTAGTGTTGAGAATGTGGACGGTCTGCTTGAGGGCTATTCAGAGTTGTGGCCTCATCCATGGTTTCCCAAGGGGCCGTCCCCAACCCCAGGTCCTCACTGATGGGACTGGGTGCGTGTGTCTCATTGAACGTGCTTCTCTACAGATGGCCCCACCGCGTGCTTGGTTCCCGGGGTCTGGCCGAGGGCAGGCACCTCGTGTGTCAGCTATTAGCACCTTTCCCACGGAAACACTCTCGCAGACTGTGGCGGTAGAAAGGACCCAGTTCCTCGGGAACATCCCACAAGCAGCTGGATCTGGAGTCACCCCCAAGGGGCCTCCGAGGGTCCTGCAGACAACAGGGAGATGCTGCTCCCACTGGTCAAAGTGGGCATGAATCGGGAGGAGGTGGCTCAGGCAGGCTCAGGCCATATACGTCTGCATTCTCTGCCCCTTGTCCTCCGTTTGCATGTCTACACAGTATGTGAGAGAGGCAGTGTCCTGGAAAGCCAGGGTCATCAGGTTTTAAAGAGCAGAGGGCCTGGGAGTGGATGGAAGCAGATGTGAGGTGTGGCAGTGTGGTCAGAAGGATGGGGCCACAGTTTTGAGCGCAGTGCTGGTTGCGCCTCGCAGTGCTGTGTGTTCTTTATGGCTGTGGAGAACATTCTGGAAGGAGTCCCAGCCAGTGCTCAGATGGTGGCCTCTGGGAAGTGGGGTTTAGGAGGGTCACTTTTTCCTGTTACACCCCTGCTAAGTCTTAACTTCTAAATGGTGCACAGTTAAAAGAAGACGCGGAAGCACGTCCTTGGTGGGCAGGCAGCTGGCTGTAGGATCTGGGGCAGATGGAGGGGACCTCCTCAAGGCTCCCCCACCCCAGCATTGCTGAGTCTGAGGCCCTGATCTCCTGTGGGGATGATTAGGGGTGGGGTGCAGTCCTGAGCCTGCTGCCCAGACCCAGGGCGGGGCTGGCTCTGGCTTCTTGGTGGGAGGGTCTCTCTGTAGCTCATCCTGGGAGTCCCCATGGCTTCCAGCCACACTTCCCAGAGGTGTTTTCTCCTGCCTCCCATTGTGTGGACACTGTACTCCTTTAATTCGGTTGCAGAGAGTTGGGCTCGGGCACAGACCAGCCTGCCCGTGGCTGGACGCTGGGGAAGGTGGGGGCGTGGCCCTGGGCAGAGCGGGAGGGGCGTCCTGCCAGCAAGGTACCCGTGCCCCGCAGGTGCAGCAGGAGCGGGACGACCTGTACCAGAAGTTCACCACGGCCATCCTGGAGGTGCAGCAGAAGGCGGGTTTCAGGAACCTCGTCCTGGAGCGCAAGGTGCAGGCGCTGATTGCTGCCGTGGAGAAGAAGGAGGTGCAGTTCAATGAGGTGCTAGCAGCCTCCAACCTGGACCCCGCGGCCCTGACCCTCGTGTCCCGCAAGCTGGAGGTAGGCCTCGAGGGCTGTGCTTGGGGCTCCATCCCTCCAGGGCAGACCCTCAGTCAGCCTCAGGGAGGGGCGGTCGCAGTTTCCTGGCCAGAGCGCCCAGGTCCATGAGCGCCGTGGACTCCCAGCTCCAGTGTCTTCAAGGTCTCCCCAGCCCCTCTTTGGCTTTCTAACCCTCCTAGCCCGAGTCCACTGCCCGCTCCAGTTGGTCTCTTAGCCGAGGCCACAGCTGCCATCTGTCTGGACACTAAGCTATGCTGGAAAAGGCCACGGCAGGCGAGAGGCGGGCCTGCGGTGGCCTGTGCGGTGGGTGGTGGGAAGGTTTCCCTGGGAGGCACGCCTGCGTACAGGCTGAGCGTCTGTTCCCGTGAGCGTCCGCAGTTGTCTGTGGTGTTCCCCTGGGGTGCGCTGTCCTGGGCACTGGGCATTGCTGGGAAAGGACAGATGAGGCCTCGGTGCCCAAGGGCCAGAGGGCCTGACTGCACCTGGCAGGGACCCCGCCCCGAGCTGGGCCTTGACCCTCTGCTCCCTGGCCTGGGATGTATCACAGAAAGAGCAGGTGGCGGGGACAGGGGTCTCTGGTGTTGCCAGGGTGGTGTGGCCTGGCTCTGGGGGCCTGGCCAGCTGAGTGACCTGAGGCTGCTAGGCCCGAGGTTAGGTCCCCTCGGGGTCTGGGGGGTGGACACACACTGGGGTCTCACTCTGAGGCCTTCCCATGGCAGTCCCTCCCTGTGTGGATGTCCCTGCGGTGGGGCCAGGCTGTGGTTCCCTGATGCCTTCCTCTCCCCAGGATGTTCTGGAATCGAAGAACAGTGCCATCAAGGATCTGCAGTATGAGCTGGCTCGAGTGTGCAAGGTGCGGAGGGCCCCCCACACCCCCTCACCCAGGAGGCCCCCATCTTGACACTGACTCCCCAGATCAGGGTGCTGACCCAGTCTGAGGCCATTGGTGCCCGCCCTGGTCACTGGGCCTGTGTGTGGCCAAGCCTCTGCTGGCGCCTCCCAGTGCACAGCCTGCCTGGTGTCCCGTGCGGCCCTCGCTCTGGCACCGTGGTGCTAGCCTGGCCTCTGGGGCGGTTGCCGGGAGGTTCTCTTTGCTCCCCTAGGTTAATGTCCACTTTCTCCATGCAGGGGCAGTTAGGGCTCCAGCCTTTCTCGACCACTCATAGAGGCTTCCCGCACAGTGCCCTGACCCTGGTACCATCTGTGTTCCGCACTGAGTGTCCCCAGCTCCCCGGCTGAGCCCACAGCTCTGTCAGGGCTTGGCCCATGGGGACACAGATGCAGGCAGCTGCCTGTAGGATCTGGGGCAGATGGAGGGGACCTCCTCAAGGCCCCCCCACCCCAGCATTGCTGAGTCTGAGGCCCTGATCTCCTGTGGGGATGATTAGGGGTGGGGTGCAGTCCTGAGCCTGCTGCCCAGACCCAGGGCGGGGCTGGCTCTGGCTTCTTGGTGGGAGGGTCTCTCTGTAGCTCATCCTGGGAGTCCCCATGGCTTCCAGCCACACTTCCCAGAGGTGTTTTCTCCTGCCTCCCATTGTGTGGACACTGTACTCCTTTAATTCGGTTGCAGAGAGTTGGGCTCGGGCACAGACCAGCCTGCCCGTGGCTGGACGCTGGGGAAGGTGGGGGCGTGGCCCTGGGCAGAGCGGGAGGGGCGTCCTGCCAGCAAGGTACCCGTGCCCCGCAGGTGCAGCAGGAGCGGGACGACCTGTACCAGAAGTTCACCACGGCCATCCTGGAGGTGCAGCAGAAGGCGGGTTTCAGGAACCTCGTCCTGGAGCGCAAGGTGCAGGCGCTGATTGCTGCCGTGGAGAAGAAGGAGGTGCAGTTCAATGAGGTGCTAGCAGCCTCCAACCTGGACCCCGCGGCCCTGACCCTCGTGTCCCGCAAGCTGGAGGTAGGCCTCGAGGGCTGTGCTTGGGGCTCCATCCCTCCAGGGCAGACCCTCAGTCAGCCTCGGGGAGGGGCGGTCGCAGTTTCCTGGCCAGAGCGCCCAGGTCCATGAGCGCCGTGGACTCCCAGCTCCAGTGTCTTCAAGGTCTCCCCAGCCCCTCTTTGGCTTTCTAACCCTCCTAGCCCGAGTCCACTGCCCGCTCCAGTTGGTCTCTTAGCCGAGGCCACAGCTGCCATCTGTCTGGACACTAAGCTATGCTGGAAAAGGCCACGGCAGGCGAGAGGCGGGCCTGCGGTGGCCTGTGCGGTGGGTGGTGGGAAGGTTTCCCTGGGAGGCACGCCTGCGTACAGGCTGAGCGTCTGTTCCCGTGAGCGTCCGCAGTTGTCTGTGGTGTTCCCCTGGGGTGCGCTGTCCTGGGCACTGGGCATTGCTGGGAAAGGACAGATGAGGCCTCGGTGCCCAAGGGCCAGAGGGCCTGACTGCACCTGGCAGGGACCCCGCCCCGAGCTGGGCCTTGACCCTCTGCTCCCTGGCCTGGGATGTATCACAGAAAGAGCAGGTGGCGGGGACAGGGGTCTCTGGTGTTGCCAGGGTGGTGTGGCCTGGCTCTGGGGGCCTGGCCAGCTGAGTGACCTGAGGCTGCTAGGCCCGAGGTTAGGTCCCCTCGGGGTCTGGGGGGTGGACACACACTGGGGTCTCACTCCGAGGCCTTCCCATGGCAGTCCCTCCCTGTGTGGATGTCCCTGCGGTGGGGCCAGGCTATGGTTCCCTGATGCCTTCCTCTCCCCAGGATGTTCTGGAATCGAAGAACAGTGCCATCAAGGATCTGCAGTATGAGCTGGCCCGAGTGTGCAAGGTGCGGAGGGCCCCCCACACCCCCTCACCCAGGAGGCCCCCATCTTGACACTGACTCCCCAGATCAGGGTGCTGACCCAGTCTGAGGCCATTGGTGCCCGCCCTGGTCACTGGGCCTGTGTGTGGCCAAGCCTCTGCTGGCGCCTCCCAGTGCACAGCCTGCCTGGTGTCCCGTGCGGCCCTCGCTCTGGCACCGTGGTGCTAGCCTGGCCTCTGGGGCGGTTGCCGGGAGGTTCTCTTTGCTCCCCTAGGTTAATGTCCACTTTCTCCATGCAGGGGCAGTTAGGGCTCCAGCCTTTCTCGACCACTCATAGAGGCTTCCCGCACAGTGCCCTGACCCTGGTACCATCTGTGTTCCGCACTGAGTGTCCCCAGCTCCCCGGCTGAGCCCACAGCTCTGTCAGGGCTTGGCCCATGGGGACACAGATGCAGTGCTGCCTGCAGACAGCAGACACCCCACAAGTGTCTCAGACACGAGTCCTGGGTCTTGGAGCCCCGAGTGAAGGCATTGCCATCATGGGCACCGGGATCTCTGGTGACCAAATGCCTTGGCCTTCCCTGCCCATCGGGCCCTCCCCGGGTGCTCTGGCAACCCTGATGCGTACTCGCAGAAAATTAGGGCCATGCACTGGGTGCGTGTGGCTCTTCGGAGAACTTCTGGAACCCACATCTGATTGTCGGGAGGGCTGAGCCCCAGAGGAGGAGGAGGGCCGGGCCCACACCCTGAGATCTCCTGGAGCCCTGTCCTTGCTCGCCCTTCCATCTCAGCTCCCAGCATCTTGTGACAGTGCTGAGGACAAGGTGTCCCTTTGAGCTTTTGTCCTGAGTCAGGCTAGGCTCTCCGATGTGACGTGCTCCACTCTTCACATCCTTACCACCACCTTGTGAAATGTGCTCTTTGAGAGAAAGTAGGGAGGACAGAGATCCTGCCTACATCGGTCCTGCCAGCACCGTTGCCCAGACCTTGGCTTTTCTGGGAAGGAGAAAGGGGATAGATGCCAACAGACACGGCAGGGAGTGTGGTTCCCTGGAAGGCAGGGACGGTGAGCCTGGTGAGAGCCTGCGGGAACCAGGAACTCTGAGTGCACCCCCCTCTTCAGCCTCCCCAGCCGTGAACCAGGGATGTTACTGGAGGTCCCGCACATGAAGTAGCTGGGTAGCACCTGATGAAGTTCTTAGACTTGGGCCACGCTTGTTCTCTCAGTAGGGAAGCCCCTGGTTATCTTCCAGCTGAGCTGGGAGGTGTCTGTGCATGGCCATCGCCACCCGCTTACCTGGAACCACACTTCCGCGGGTGGAGCCTCAGTGACTTCAGTTCTCTTGGCTTAAAAGAGTGGCTCCCTCCACAGGGCCTTTCTTGGGTGAGTTTGGTCTTATGGAGGCCAATCACCGGGGTTTGTTCTGCTTACTTTAATCATCCTCTGGAGAGTCATGTGCTCTGAAAAGCTTTACATGCCTGTTTGCACTGCTAGCTGCCGAGCAAATGCTCTCCTTAAGACTGGGACATTAAGAAGAGTGGGGAATGACAGAACAGGGCCAGCACAGGCTGAGAGGCCACAGGCGGTGGTGGCTGAGACCGTGTCTCTCAGGCTGACAGCCTGATCAAACGGGGGCTGTCAGACAGCAACAGGACGCCTCAGTGGAGTCACTTGCGTGAGCCCGACCAGGGCTTCTGCCTGAACTGACCGCCACCTCGGCCTCTCCAGGAGTAGAGATTCTGACCCATCAGCCTGGGGCTTTCTGGTCAGCACTAGGGAGGTGCCCGCCTCCCTCAGGGAAGGCACTGTTGTTGGAGGGTGGCCGCACCCCGCCCCTCCACGCCCATTGAGCCTCCATCTTGTGCAGCTCCTTGGAGCGCCCTTCTGTTTAACAAGTGGCTGTTGCTGACTCAGGAAGCCCCGAGGAGAGCTAGTTCAATCTAAATCTTTAAACTTATATAAATGTGTGTGGGCCTGGGCCTGGGCCTGGCACAGTCAGCACCTGGAAAAGGCGTGTCCTCCACGGGGCTGGGTGGCCTGAGCAAGGGTCGCCCGGCTACCCCCACCCCCAACAACACCGCTGTGTCCCTGCAGGCCACAATGACTTGCTGCGCACATATGAGGCAAAGCTCCTGGCCTTTGGAGTCCCCCTGGACAACGTGGGTTTCAAGCCCCTGGAGACCGCTGTGATCGGGCAGACGCTGGGCCAGGGCCCTGCAGGACTTGTGGGCACTCCAACGTAGCCCCAGCCTGGGTGAGGTCCCCCCACAGCAAGGACAGCAGGTATTTGTTCTGTAGACATGTGTTGTCAGAGAATGAAGGTTTCCACGTGTGCTGTGTCTCCTCTTGTGTGGCTGTGTGGAGAGGGGCCCCCAGGGTCCCCAGTGCTCCCCCTGTGCGCACGCCCGCCCCTCATCCTCCCAGGGCAGCTCCCACCAAGCTTGCCTCCTGACTGAAGCCACCTTGCAGATGTCAGCAGCAACTTTATTGAAGCCTGAGTGACACCTGCCCCTGCGACATGGGGCCAGAATGTCCCAGGGAAAGTGTGACCCTCGTGCCCATCAGGAACTTGCCCACCCGCTGCTTGGGGGTGGCCTGGCCTGCCATGGCGCCGTGTCCGGGCCCACAGGCTGGCTGCCGGTCAGCCGCTAGCTCCCTCGGTATGTGGTGTAAGACCATGGGCTCAGCAGCAGTGGCACGTGGAACTTGTGGGTCTCATTTGTGATGGTGAAAACGACCTGCAGGGAGAGGGGGCACTGGGAGTGCACACAGCCTAGCCCAGCAGAGACAAGACTGTAGGTGGGGCTGGGGTCTGCCCAGGGGAAGCACTCAGTCTGAGGGGCCCCTGGGCCTGAAGGTTCCCAAGGGTTAGGACCATCCTGAACAGGTCAGGCGAAGGGGACAGAGACTGGAAGGGCTCGGGTGATCTTCTGTCCGCCTGGGCTGAGTCAGCCTGACTGTGGTGCGGGCATGGTGTGGTCAAGGCCAGGAGCTCAGAGCAGGTGCTTGTTGGGATGGGGGGGCAGGACCAGCCTGCAGGTCACAGTGCATCTCAGGCCTCCACCCGTCTGGCCCTCACCTCCACGTATGGGTAGAAGCTTTCCTGGCCCCTCTTCTGCCAGTAGCCCTCGGTGTCAAAGGACAGCTTGTAGGTGCCCGCCTTCATCTGGCCTGGAGGTAGGAGCCCAGGGCAGCGGCCATCACAATCTGTGCAACTGGGGAGAGGGGAGTTGCTGCAGAGGGGTCCCCACGTGGGTCGCCTGGGTCTCCTGTGTCCATGTGGCCAGTGGCCTGAGTTGGACCTAGGTGAGCAGGGCCTGGGTGGCTCTGCAGCAGGGCAACGTCCAGGACCAGGGCTATGTCCCCTCACTGTCTTTAGGGAACCCCAGAGAAGAGAAGGGAAAGAACCTTCCCCCCTCCCCCACTTCATGTCTGGCACAAAGACTTCACATTTTCTCTAGGCGTAAGAGTGCTTATTTACAAATTAAAAAAAATAGGTTGTACTAGCTGTACTGTTTCATAACGTGTGCATGTGTGCTAAGTCACTTCAGTCGTAACCAACTCTCTGTGACCCCTGGACTGTAGCCCATCAGCCTCCTCTGTCCATGAGATTTCACAGGCAAGAAAACTGGAGTGGGTAGCCATACCCTCCTCCAGGGAATCCTCCCAACCCAGGGATCGAACCCCTATCTCTGAAGTCTCCTGCGTTGGCAGCCGGGTTCTTCACTGCTATCACCCCCAGGGAAGTGTAAAAACCAAGTACTTGCTGTTCACTGCATTGCGCTTTCTAGGTGAGTGACTGTGTCCAGGCTGCCATCCGCATGTTTCCAGCTGCAGTGCCGGAGGCTCTGAGGGCCTCTGCTCACCAAGAGGCCATGCTCTCAAGTGTCCGTGCTGTGATCAGCATCAGCAGCGTTTACCAGCACAGTTTAGAGGGTTGGGAGTGGCTCTGTGTGGCTCCATGTGCTCCTCCATGCTCAGATTTGACCTGGGCCCCTTTCATGAAGGGCTCCATAGCCTCAGGCCCCAAGCCTTTGAGGTCCACCAGGGGCAGGGGCCTCTTGCCTCACCTTCCATCTCCTCATGTGTGGAAGGGTTCCTGGAGCGTCTGTACACAGGGTACAGTGAGAACCTAACAAATGTCCAGTGCTCAAGAGCTGCCCCGCACAGGTCACCCGCCAGTCAGAGTGACGACCAGGCCTTTCCGCTCCCTCCTCAGGTCTCAGCTGGCCGGTGGGCAAGGAGAGACAGAGCCCTGTCCCAGCGCAGTGGGCACTTGGGGTGTGAGATCTGCCAGCAAGGCTGTAGCACGATCAGGACTACTCAGCCTGTTGAAACAGAGGCTCTGAGAGTCTATAGGGAGACCGGCTGGTCGGCCGGCCCTGCCACTTGCCAGCAGTGTCCACACCCTTTGCCCCAGTGCAGGGTCCCTTGCAGGGGGGAGGTGAGGTGGGGGGTGTTCTGGATTGAGCCCTGCCCCAGACCACCCTCCTACCTTTTCTTCAGCTCGGTCCACTGCTGGCCACAGTCCTCGAGCCTGGACAGACGGAGGTAGAGGCCTTGGGCCGGGAGCCCTGAGGCAGTGTCCAGCACGTGTGTGGTCAGTGGGCTGCTGCCTGGCTCCATGCCTCTGCCCTAGGCCACGAGAGGGGCAGGGATGCGTTTGTGGGGCAGACCTTGTGTCCACACCCCTTGGTAGGAGGCAGTGCCTTGGAGTAAACAGCCCCCTGATCAAAGTCCCAAATTGCCCTGGGCAGGGTTGGGTGAGGGGGGTGCTGGAGGTGGGAGTGGAATTGGGTAACATATTGCCATACACAATGCTGACCCTTCCCCTTCCTCCCAGCACCGAAGGGGTCTCTACGCCCAGAGCACCCTGGCCACCTTTAACCTCGTCAGGGCCTGGGTGGCCTCAGGGGCTTCTCTCTGAATCCACCTCTGTTCCCTGATCTGCGGGCCACCTCATTACTTAGCCCCAGGTGGAGGAGAGGTCAGGGGCTCCGGACCAGGTCTGTCCCCCTACCTCCCAGAAGCCCACATGTCGCTGGAGTGTCTGCAGCCTCTGGGCGGCCCCAGAGCTCATGCCGCCGACCTGGGGACTGGTGAGGAGGCCAGCGGTCACACCACACCGCCACCCCCAGAACCTCCCTGGGAAGCCCTGCCCTGGCACCTCCCACGTATCCAGCCAATCCGGGGAGGAGTGAAAGGTGCCCAGCCAGAGGGTCCTAGGGGTCTTCTGGGTGGTGGTTGCGGGGGCCAACAAAGCGAACGCAGTGCGCAGACCTACAGAGGCTCCTCCGGGCGGAAATGGAGGGGCCCTGCAGCGTCGGGTTGGGAGTAGGGGTGGGGTACGAGGGGCGGGGCTCGGATGTGGGGGTGGAGTGCTGGGCGGGACCGGACGGGGAGGGGCGCAGCACAGGCAGGGGCGGTGCTCCAGCTGGGGTCCGCTGGAAGCGAAGCAGTGAGCCAAGTCACCCCCAGGGCCCTACACCGGTGCCGTTTCTTTTCCTTCCTTGGACGGTCAGGATCTACTGGAAGCCCCGACAGGCCGCTTGGAGGTGCCTCAGGCAGGACTGACCCCTGGGTTGAGAGTGATAGTGCGAGGTGACACCCTTGTGGTTGCGTTTTACCCTCTCCTACCCTCGACCCCCAAGGTGCAGGGGGACCTGGCACACTGACAGCGTAGGCTGAGGGCTGTACCGGAAATGAAGGAAGAGGCAAGTCTGAGCACACAGGCGTGAAACCCGTCGTTGTACCACAGTATCATGTGATGTGCGCACGAACAGATTTTATATAACAGATAAAAATAAGGGCATTCTGTATTTACAGTCTGCGTGACATTGCCTGACGAGTTGTGTTGCTCTGGGTGTGGGGTCGTTTTTCTTCTTGATAAACTGCATGTTCTAATGATCGGATAGTGAGCAACCTCAGTTTGAGCTTTAAGGATCAAGCCCCTCTGAGGTGGGGAAAGAGACCTCTGGCAAAGTTTGTGCATTGGTTACAACTGCTTTGGCGATAACCAGAAAGTGTGTGTTTGAGATATAACTATGATGAGGTTTGGCAAGGCTTATGTTTTTAGGAGGTGACCCCACAGAGACACACACACCTGTTTAGGCAAACTGCTATGGGGATGGGACCAGAAACAAGCTTACTTCCCCCATGAGAGATAATTAAATCAATGAATTCCTCTGCACACTGGCAGCTGTGCAGCCCAGTACAGAGAATGAGTCCAGTACAGAGAGTGAGCCCAGTACAGAGAGTGAGCCAAGTACGGACAGTGAACCTGGTACAGAGAGTGAACCCAGTACGGAGTGAGTCCAGTACAGCCCAGTGCAGAGAATGAACTGAGTACAGAGAATGAGCCCAGTACAGAGAGTATGCCCAGTACAGCCCAGTACAGAGAGTGAGCCCAGTGCAGAGTGCTGGTGTGTGAGGTGGCTGGTGACCAGGGGGAGAGGCAGCTTTAGCCTCATGTTTGAATCTGCAGCAGTTTTCACTCCATTACAAGGGTTCGTTCACCTCTTCACTGTCACAGGCTCAAGGTGCAGCTGTGAGTCTCCGTGTTGCAGAGGACAAAGCTGACGTGCAAAGGGGCTGTGTGCTGGAAAACTTTCTGGTGTGGGACACAGGCGAGTGATGCCAGGACCACGTCAGCGATGAGCAGTGTCAATGGGCTGATCATTTTCACCTTTCCTTGTACACTTACAGTCTCAAATGTCAGAAGCAAGCTAACAAAAACAACAATCAAACTTCTTTTGGCTGCACTGTCACTCCCTCTGTTTAGAGCCCTGATGCCTTCTCTGCCCAAGAGAGAACCTAGTCCTGGGAGAGTGCTGGGCAGAGCAGGGCATTGCCACAGTTGCTTCTGTGGCCCCACCAGGGCCCCTGCCCAGCCTGCAGGCTTCACCTGGAACCTGAGAGGGCAGCAGGCTGACTAAGAGCAGGCAAGGGGTCCAGCCTAATAGTGCCAGGGCCAGCCATGCCACGTTCACCATGTGACCCCTAAGCGGTAGCTGCCACACAGCACCTTAAGGCTCCTGAGAGCAAAGTGCAGCTCTGCTGGTGGGCCTGCCCTCCTCCCACTCCCTTCTGACTGTGTGATGTGATGCTGGAGGTGCAGCAGCTCCCTAGCACCAGGAGGCACAACTTGTGCTAAGGAAGACATGAGCTCACGAGGAGGAGACAGGAGGCAACTCTCTTTCTGATGTTGCCTCTGGGCCTCCTGGCAGGTGCATGGGGCCTTTTGTGTCTGGATTGTGTTTTCTTGCTAAGTCACTTCAGTCGTGTCCAACTCTGTATGACCCCATAGATGGCAGCCCACCAGGCTCCTCTGTACCTGGGATTCTCCAGGCAGGAACACTGGAGTGGGTTGCCATTTCCTTCTCCAATGCATGAAAGTAAAAAGTGAAGGTAAAGTTGCTCAGTCATGCCCGACTCTTAGCAACCACATGGACTGCAGCCCACCAGGCTCCTCCGCCCATGAGATTTTCCAGGCAAGAGTACTGGAGTGGGTTGCCATTGCCTTCTGGTGTTTTCTTGAGTGACCTTAAACCACTCCTTTTGATTGTTCCAAGCATGTAGCCCGAAGCATTCTGCCTGAGGAAGTTGAGATCATGCAGGTAACACATGTAACAACACATAGATTGCTCAGTACTGTGGAACTGACAGTCCTTCCCGGGCAGTCATGACCCTGAACAGTGACAAGAAACTCCCCATTGTGGTCCCAGGGAGAAGGAAGCTGGTCTGCCTGCTGTCCGGGTCCGAGCCGGTGCTGGGAGGTCCCTGTCCTACCCTGACCACTGGAGTGGCCCAGGTGGGTGCAGCCTCTCGGGCTCCTCTGAGCCCCTGCTTCACACCTGTCAAGAGTCCTTCCAGGCCGCCGTGACAGGAATTTGTGGTGGGAACTCAACAGAAAGGGTGTGAAGGCAGCTGGGATCTTGTTCACCAAGGACATAACATTGCCAGGTACTCTGAGGTGATGTAGGTGTTGAGGAGGCCATTTCAGATGGCAGTGCATGCTGAGAAGGACACGGCATGGAGTGCCAGAGGCTGACGGGCAGTGAGTTCAGAGAATCGCCTTCTTGGAGGACGAGAGATGCTCAGATAGAACTGCAGCTGTGGGCTGGAGTTTTAGGAGGGCCGGTCGATGGGCTGAGGATGGTGAGGCCAGGGCCAGTGGCCACAGGAAGGGTGCGTTTGGCCCCTGGTAGATTTCTGCTCCCCAAGGACTGGGGATATTATCTGTCTCCTGACAGATGTTCTTGTGCCTGGAACATGACCTGGCCAGAGGCAGGTGCTAAACAAATATCCTTTGAATGAATGGACAGTCTGAGTGTGCAGATGCACAGGACAGACAGCGTCAGGCTTCAGAGTGGGGGCTAAGTAGATGAGGAGGCAGAGAGAGGCATACAGGGTTTCTAAGCCCAACCTCCCAACCCCCATAGGGCTCAGCTCCACCCAAGCCTATCTGTTCCCCCAGATACTGTCTTTATGGTAAACTCCCTCTGGCCTTCGCTCACCTGTGTGTCCTGCTCTGCATGTCTTAAATGGCTCTGAGTCTGTTCCCACCACCTGCGCCTGGAGCTTCTTTATGCTTAAGCCAGGGAAGCCCCTTCCTTGCCTGGGGACAGCTGGACCTCGTCCGTGCCATGGACTCTGTTCTCTGTACTCATCTGCCCGTTCAGGTCACTGCCTTGTCCAGGACTGACCCATCAGTCCACCATGCCGAGTCCCGCTGGGCTGCATCGTGACACTGCTGCTTACCAGTGACACAGGGGCCACCTGAGAGCACAGGGCATGGAATATGCACTGGCCTCAGCTGGACTTTGCAGTCGGGCCCAAAGCCAGAGGGGCAATGCTGTTGGGGCCTGTGTATTTCTTGTTTGGAGAAATGTCTGTTTAGTTCTGCCCTTTTTTCGATTGGGTTGTTTGGTTTTGTTTTTTGTTTTTGTTTTTGTTTTTTTGAGTTGTATGAGCTGTTTGTATGTTTTGGAAATTAAGTCCTTGTTGGTTACATTATTTGGAAATATTTTGTCCCATTCTGCAGGTTGTCTTTTTCATCTTATTTATGGTTTCCTCTGCTGTGCCAAAGCTTGTAAGTTTGATTAGGCCCCCTCTGTTTATTTTTGTTTTTATTTCTGTTGCCTTGGGAGACTGACTGAAGAAACCATTGGTGTGATTCATGTCAGAGAATGTTTCGCCTGTGCTGCCTTCTGGGGGCTTTTACAGTGTCATGCCTTTCATTTATGTCTTCATTGCTCTTGCCTGTTCTCATTGGCTGCTGTGTCTGTCCCTCACCAGCTGGGACAGGTGTCGATTCGGTGGCTTCACTGGGTGGCTCCCTGCTGACCCCATGACTTGTGGGTCCATCCGGCAGTGGATATGCCGGTGGTCTCCATGTGCTAGCTGATGTGACATGGCACCGAGGGGTCTTGGCTGAGGGTGTTGGCGACGGCCGAGTTGTCTGTGCTGTCGGCTTCATTGCTGCCACCCATGTCCAACGCTGAGACTCACATCACAGAGGTTCCTGTGGGGACAGAGGGGAGGGGAGTTGGTAGTCTCAGCCAGTGTGACAAAGCAACCTAGCATAAAATCTAAAATCAAATGTATCCCTTTTTAGTCTACTCATGATGGAGATGATAAAATGATATCAAGTGATACAAGTTCCAGTTCAAATACTTCACCACAGTATTTTAATAGTTTCCACATGGTTTGCTTACTCTTCCAAAAATCTTTAGGGCATCCTTTCAGTGTGACTGTCACTATCGGGGAACAGGTTCCCCTTGATGTGATTAACTTCAGGGACTGGGAAACTGTTAAGTGCTGAAGGGGAGGGTGGTGCTCCACACTCCCACCTTTCCATCATGCACTGCTCCCTTCTCCCCACCCTTGTTAGGGGAGTCTTATCTGGACACTGGCCACGGGGCTGGAGCTGGGCCGAGCATACTAACCAGAGCGGGAGAAGTGCTTGGTTGGGGCTGGCCTGACGGGTTAGGGGCGTGTGTCCTGGTTGTTAGAACTGAGCCTCTTCTGTTTGGTCCACTGACGGCCTGAGACGGCCTTGGCCTCACGTGGGTGATCAGAACACAGCTCGTCTGCCTGCTGAGCAGCACAGGGTCTCATGTGAGTGATCAGAACACAGTTCGTCTGCCCGCTGAGCAGCGTGGGGGCAGAGGAGGCAGCTGGTCCACTGACGGGGCCTGAGATGGCCTTGGCCTCACGTGTGTGATCAGAACACAGCTCGTCTGCCTACTGAGCAGCACAAGGCCTCACGTGTGTGATCAGAACAGAGCTCATCTGCCCGCTGAGCAGCATAGGGGGCAGAAGAGGCAGCATTGGTGGTTGCAGGTCGGAGGGGAAGGAGAACACCCTCTCCCAGCTTCCTTTCCTGTGAAACACCTGGTACTTTTCAGTCCTAGGTGTTGTCAGAGACTCTGGGTTTGTGGACATGGCACCAACAGAAGCTTCCCGAGATGCCGCGGTTGGAGGCAGGGCATGAGTTTGAGAGCGAGGCAGCACCCCTGCAGGGAGAGGTTGGCCCTGGAATGGCCAGTTATTCCTGTTTTCAGGGGCAGGAGTTGGGAGCGTGAAAGGACAACCAGCAGCTGAGCAGGGATGGGGGCAGCCGCGGGGAGGAGGGCCTGTGAGCAGGAGGGACACAGCAGGGGTGGGGCTGCCAGTGGATGACCCTGGTCTGTGGGTGACCCCAGATAGTGGATAGTGGCAGCCCCACAATCCCAGAAGGGCCCCCTTGCTGTGAGATGCTGCCTCCCGCGCTCCGCCCCAGTCCCAGCACTCTGGACCAGGGTCTCTATTGCTTGAAACCACAAAAGCCTTTGCAGTCCTAGAGCTACCCCTGCTCATCTCATGAGGAACCTTCAGTAAAGTAAGATTTTCTTTGATATTCATACTTTAGTTTCCCAGAGTCTTCATATTTTCCTTGGTGGTGTTGCCATGTGTCACTAAGACCCTCCATTGTCTAACGGTGGGCTTCCTGTTACAGATCTCTCAGAGGCCATCTGCTGGGTGAATGCAGGTTCGCCAGACCTCTCAGAGGCCGTCCACTGGGAGAACGCAGGCTCTTGGTCATTCTGATCTGTCACAGACCTCTCAGAAGTAGTCAAATGAATGCTCATCACTCTGGCCTGTCCAAGACCTCTCAGAGGTCATCAGTTGGGTGCATGTGGGCTTGTGGTCACTCTGGCCTGTCCAAGACCTCTCAGAGGCCATCTGTTGGGTGCATGTGGGCTTGCCAGACCTTTCAGAGGCTGTCTGCTGGGTGAATGTGGGCTCGTGGTGACTCTGGTCTGTCACAGACCTCTCAGAGGCCGTCCGCTGGGTGAATGCATACTCATGGTCATTGTGGTCTGTCACAGACCTCTCAGAGGCTATCTGATAGGTGAACGTGGGCTTGTGGTCACTCTGGTCTGTCATGGACCTCTCAGAGGCCAGCTGTTGTGTGAATGCAGGCTCGTGGTTACTCTGGCTACACAGTCTCCATGGGGCTGTCAAGAGGCACTGTGTGGCTGCCCCAACTTGGGGCCCCTTATCCCACTCTTGCTGCCCACAAGCTAGGTCTGGAGAAGGCCAGTCCCAGTGAGAAGCCGCTTTCTGACTTCATCTCACATCCCAGGAACTAGTTTTCCAGCCTAAGCAGGTCACTCAGGGTTTCCTGTGTTAGTGCTCATGGCTCACATCCTCAGTGAGCCAGTGTTTGAGCTGGGGACACATGTCCTCTGCCACTGGACGTGACACAAGACCACGTTCCCAGGGGTGGACCAGAAAGGACGATGGGAGAACTTCTGCCCTACTTGCACTGTGCCCCCAGCCCCTTCTTCCCACTCAGGTATGGAATGTGGGAGAGAAGGAGGGGAACCTGGGTCCCCAGTGAGGCCCTCTCAGCAAAGCTGGGCCTCGATTGGGCTTGGAGTGTGTGACCAAGAGTTTTCTTGACAGGGCGCCACATTTAGAAGGCCTCCTGCAGTGGAGGTTTTAGGGCTACATAGCAACTAAGTGCAGAGCATGGTGGCTGAGCTGGTAGCTCTGGATCCTGCAGGCTGAATGCTGAACCCTGAATGTTGGAAGATTGTCTGGAGTCACAGGACATGCTTGCTCTCTCTGCTGAGATGATCACAATGGGGATCCAGGTTCCCCCTCCTACTTTCTAGCAGCCATCAGACTGCAGCCACTCCCCACAGTGAGACCTGAGGAAACTCGGGAAGAAGAATACCTGCTCTCTAGCAGCTATCAGACTGCAGCCAGTCTCCACTGTGAGCACTGAGGAAACTCAGGAAGAAGACAGGATACTGGCCCCAGATGGTGAAGTGTGTATCAAAAGGAATAATATCAACGAGATGACTCTTGCATCTTCCCATGTGCTCAATTCCTTACCTTTAGATGCTGCCTCCAGTTTTGAAGTCCTAAAAGATTCTCACTGAATAAAACTTAACTCTCAACACCTAGGTTATAAATGTTTTTATGTCTACATATATGACGTAGACACTTTCTAAAGGACAACAGAAGACAAATCTCAACATTTGGAACACTGGCACCAATGGTGGACACTCCCCCAAAGATGTAACTGATGGAGTAATTAGAACAATCATCACCCCTTTTTCCATAAGATTGTGGAATGGACACTGACAGTGGGGAATTGTTACAGGGAAGAATGAAATCTGACTCCATGTTTTAAATTGTTTTGTTTTTTAATTAAAAAAAATTTTTTTAAGTCCTAAAATTGTTTTTAAAAAATTAAATCTTTTACTTTAAGTTTTGCTTCCTGTTGGTTTGTTTACTACAAGGATACTGTCCATATGTAATGGCCTACCTCAGGAAACCCTGCCCTCTGCTTTTGTTCAGGACCTGTCCACCTGTGGATGGGTACAGGAAGGAAGAAAGTGACACATCTCCTCCCAAGGTTGGCCATTCCAGGAGATATTTGCCAGATCAATGGCCTTTTTACTTTATTTCCTTGCCTCCCAGCTCTGTGTCCTATAAAAGACACTGGCATCCAGACCCCAACAAGGTGGTTTCTTTAAGATATTAGTCTGCTATCTTCTTGGTGTGCCGGCTTTCTAAGTAAAGTCATATTCCATGCCTCAGCACCTCACCTCTGATTTATTGACCTGTTGTGCGGCAAGCAAAGCGAGCTTGGACTTGGTAATAATCCCACATGCCTTGCAGTCAAAAAATCAAAACATAAAATGAAAGCAATATATAACAAATTCAATAAGGACTCTAAAAATGGATCATATCAAAAAGACCTGAAGCCAAAAACCTAAAAGAACTCAATGCTTGTCTGAAATTTTTAGAAAAGGAGTTAGTACCCTCTTGCCAGTACCCCCTGAAGCCACACTGGACAGTTAGGCCCTGTCCATTCAGGACACCTTCTTCAGACCCAGGTGCTGCTGCCCCCAGTGCTCACCTGGATCTCAGGAAGGAAAAGAGACACAACCTATGGGGTCTCTTCTCTTGTCCAGGGGACTGTCACACCAGCCACCCTATCTCCCTGCCTATAATAAACACACCATAAGGAGCGTCTCGTCGGTACCTCGGCCAGTGATGCTGTGAACACCTTGACTGCCTTGTCCTTGTGAGATTTGATATGAAGACAACACAGAAAGAGAATCAGCAAGAAGGATCTGATCAGGAGTAAGCCCCTCTTCACAGGGACTCTGTGAGACCCAAGCACTTGCTCTGCTCACCCTGCACCGACTTTTGGGAACTGGCCTTTGTCAGTCTCTGGGCAGGAGGTGGGAGAGACAACCTAGTCTTTCTTCTACCTCCTGAGACCCAGGTGGGCACTGAGGGCAGCAGAACCTCTACCTGGAGCCCAGAGAGGGTGTCTTGAATGGACAGGGCCTAACCATTCAGTGAGGCCAGCCCTTGTCCACACTGCACTGACCTGCTGCAGGGTCTTGGGTTCCCTGGCATCCAGCTCACCCATCGCTAACCCCAGCTTGAGGTGTCTTGGGAGCCTTTTGTTGGCAGGCACCCAGGAGTAGAAAACTGCGTACCCAGCAAAAAATAAAAATTTCCTCCTTAATCTCCACACGAAAGGGTACTGTGAGCAGATGAAGCCACTTCAGAGAGGGCCAAGTTAACACTGAGGCTGAAGACCTGTTTCATGTTTCCTAGGCTCACAGGCACCCAGCACTTCCTGTTACCTATAGTAATCAGAGATTCTTAGTTCCTTTTCACATTCCTATATCAGACTTTCCTCCCATTATCTCATCTCTACCATTCTTCCTTGGAGAAGTATATGGAAATGTCTTTGAAAGCATCTTTGGCCTAAGAAAAATAATAGAGTTCATCAGTGACTTACTAAATATAAGTCAGACTTTAGAGCTGGGCCTTCTTCTCTACTGTGGGTTCAGGGAGTAGCCTGAAGCTAGTGGATGGTCTCTGTGAGACAGGGATGAATAATTTCCTTCCCGACTGTGTCCTGCTTAACTAAGCAAACACTGAGGCTCCTAACTCTCCCTGGACACAGAGCAATTGACGATACTAGTGTCCTGTTCCACCCCACTCCATCCCACTGTCTCAGACAGGACCAGGCACTCCCATCCTGTGTATGTTCACAGAGTTTACTCAGTGGCACAGGCAAGCAGTCTGTGGTCCTTCAGGGACCACCTCCATGTCCTTCCTGTAGAGCTGGCTTAGAGTCCAGCTTTGCCACTCTGCCTCTCACCATGGGCTTTCACTCTGTTCTCCCAGGATCTCCCTCAGTGCTCTTCTCTGGGGACCTGTTGGGGCTCATGGCCATGGCACTGCCTCAAGGCCAAGGTTACCTGTGGAAGAAGAAAATGCTGAGATAGCCTAGGCTACTGTCCAGAGCCAAGCCTGTCTTCCTTGGGTGGAGTGTCCAGGGCAGGAAGGTGTGGGGAAAGTCGGGGTAGGGGTATTGGTGGGATGAAGGGATCCTAACCAGCTATGGCAGACCAGCCTAATGTGAACTAGATTTGGTTTCTTTGATTTCCCTACAATGTAGCCCCTCTGAGGAAAGGCAGTGGGAGTGTCATATCTGTGGGTGATGGAGGGAGTCCTGAGGAGACCTGGAAGCTCCTAACTGCTGGACTGGGGTCAGGTTGAAATCAGGGCTCTGTTCCAGTGCCAGAGAAGGAATATTTCTCCAAAAAGCGTTTGGGGATCTCCGCCTGGGTACTCTGGGAAAATCTGGGCACAACATGGGTTCTACATGTAAGGGACAAGTCGCTTGGCTTCAGGAGATCTGGGTCACACCAGCTGAAGGAACTGGGGTTCCTCAAGAGGGGATTGTGGGGGGAGTCTTTTGGCTGATGTAGAATGCACAGGGTGAGAGAACTTGGGATCTTTGAGGCTGAGGAAATTTGGGATCTCTCATTAAGGGGCTTTAGGTGTCCAACATGCCGGACAGTTGGGGTCTTGAGCATGACAGGATTGAGTTCCCAGGCTGACGTATTCAGGGTCTCTGAGGTTAAGGAAATTTGGTCTCTCTGCAGGTGCTGTTTTTAGGGTGCCTCAGCCTGAGGGGAATTGGGGTTCCTCTAGGTATTTGGGGGTCGCAGCACTAGGGAAACCAGTGTTTCTGTGGGTGAAGGGACTTGTAGTCCCTAAGCTGACGAGACGCGAGCTCCCTTCCGGTAGGACCCGAGTTCCTCAAAGTTGACGGGATTTGGGGTTTCCCAGCCTGGAATTGGAAGACGCCACACTAAGAGTTTACGAGGGTTTCACAGGGCGCTTTTCGTCTGTCCTGCGGCGCTGCCCACCCTGGTCGGGCGCGCGCTCTCGGAGCTGGGCGGCGTCCAGCGGAGCCTCCTCCAGTCCTCCCGGGCTGAAGATAAGCAAAAGGCGAGCAGCTGCCTTGTACAGGCCTGTCAGGCGCAAGCCTCCAATCGGCGTTGCGACTGAAGCAGCCCGGCCAATAGGGAGAGTGCGGAGCTCGCAAAAGGGTCCGCCCCACAGATCGGGGATTGGCTGCTCTGAGGTTCGCGCGTGTCTGTCAGGAGGCCTCCAGCGCGCAGGCGCATCTTGACAATGTTCTGTTTTCAGGCGCCGTCCTAGTCGTGGAGACTCAAGTCGGCGGTGGATCCTCCGGCAGGGTGTTTCCTTCCAGTTCCCTGAACTAGACTCTCGCCTCCACCAGTCTTGAAGTTCTGCTCTCGAACTTCCTCCCAGGCCCACCTGTGCCTCACTTTGTCAAATCCAGTTTTGGCAAGAACTGTACGTGATGAGTATTGCGTTATTCAGGGGAAAATTGTGTAATTAAATTCAGATGAGACACAAGATAAATAACATATAGTCAAAGATTTAAACACAACGCATGGAAAAATAAGTATATTAGGAAAAACTTGGAGGATTTGTAACCTCAAAGTAGAAATGGTATATTTAATGTAGGTGTAGGCTTCCCTGGTAGCTCGGACAGTAAAAAAAAAAAATCCTGCAATATGGGAGACCGGAGTTCGATCTTTGGGTTGGGAAGATCCCCTGGAGGAAGGCATGGCAACCCACTCCAGTATTCTTGCCTGGAGAATCTCCATGAACAGAGGATCCTGGCAGGCTACAGTTCATGGAATTACAAAGAGCTGGACATGACTGAGCGACTAAGCACAATGTAGGTATTAAAAGGCTTCAGAAATGAGCCATAAATAAAACCTCAAAGCCCTACCAGTGTTTTCCATAAAAGGAGGCATTGAATTGGAGGATGATGGATCCACAGAAGAGAGCTTGACACCTACTGGCTTCACGAAATAACATGGGGACACTGTTTCTGGCCCTTACTTAGCTTTGCTTGCAGAAAAATAACATGATTTCCATGTATTGGTAGCAAGACAACTGACTAGAATTATTATCAAGGGGGGCCAGGAGTACTGGTTGGGAGTCTGGATGGAGAGATATTACCAGAAAAGTGGATTTGCCTCTCAGAGATTGTTGAACCAGAAGATACAACTCAGCCAAAGCTCATTGGAAGGAAAGGTATATTACTTGAAGAAGTATGGAGAACATCAGGGAGTTTTCCAGAGCAATGTCTCTTCAAACTACAGTTGGGGAAGCCTTATCTATTGGAACAGGCACATTCAGGTTTCCCTGGTGGCTCAGATGGTAAAGAATCCGCCTGCAGTGCAGGAGACCTGGGTTTAATCCCTGGGTGGGGACGATCCTCTGGAGGAGGACATGACAACCCACTCCAGTATTCTTGCCTGGAGAATCCCGTGGACAGAGGAGCCTGGCAGGCTACAGTCCACAGGGTTGAAAAGAGTTAAACACAACTGAAGTGATTTAGCATGCACACTGTCTCCATAGTGGCTGTTCCCAGTTGACTTTCCAGCATTGATGGAGGAGGGTTCTCATTTCTCCACACCGTCTCCAGCCTTGGTTCTTTGTAGAATGTTTGACGGTAGCCATTCTGATCGGTGTGAAGTGATACTTCATTGTAGTTTTGATTTGGTTTTCTCTAATATTTAGCAAGGTTGACAACATTTCCTGTGATTTTTTTAAAGGGTATGAGTGAAACCTCTTGAAGCTGACTTCTTGAATGTCTGCCCTATTTTTCGATGAACACTCCTAGAACATTTTTTCAGGGCAGTTTGCTTAACCCCATGCTGCTGAGTCGCTTTAGTAGTGTCCGACTGTGCAACCCCATAGATGGAAGCCCACCAGGCTCCCCCGTCACTGGGATTTTCCAGGCAAGAACACTGGAGTGGGTTGCCATTTCCTTCTCCAATGCATGAAAGTGAAAAATGAAAGTGAAGTCGCTCAGTCGTGTCCGACTCTTAGCAACCTCATGGACTGCAGCCTACCAGGCTCATCGGTCCATAGGGTTTTTCAGGCAAGAGTACTGGAGTGGGTTGCCATTGTCTTCTCCAATAGGCCTTCTGAATATTGTGACCATCAGCACAGCTTTTAACGTTGTTGTTATGAAAAACAGCCACGGGGTGGCAGCGTTTCTTCATGCTCCTTTCTTTTTTCTTTTACTTTCTCTGTAATTTCATTTTGATCTTATATTGGAATAGAGTTGATGTCCAATGCTGTGTTTCTATCAGGTGTACAGGAACTTAGTTCAGCCATGCATAACGCATATCTATTCCATTTCAGGTTCTTTTTCCCATATACAGAAGAACCTAAAAAGTACTGAGAAGCAAGTCCGAGAAGAGAATAAAAAAGCAGCAAGATGTGGTGGAGGTGTTGGAAACAAATGGAAAATCCAAGAAATGTAATCCTGTAGAAGCAGGACTCTACAATATTTTTTACATATTTATTTATTTATTTGTCTTTGTCAGGCCTTAGTTGTGACACTCGGGATCGTCATTGCATCCCACAACGTCTTTGATTGAGATGCAAGGACTCTCTAGTTGCGGCTCGAAGACTAGTTGTTCTGAGGCGTATGGGATCTTAGTTCCAAGACCAGGCATCGAACCTGACCCCTGCATTACAAAGTGGATTATTAAACCCTGGATGCTCAGGGAAGTCCCAAAGCCTCTGCAAAAAGCACAGAAACTGGATTTCGGGATTGATGGTGGGTCCATTTTGTCTAAGAAGCTGCTAGAGAAGCCACCCACCATCCCTATTGGCTTTGATTTTGAAATAGAGAAAAGAATCAAACAATGAGAAGCAAAGAAGGTATAGGAGGATAAACACTTTAAATTTCATGTGGAGCCTTGCCTTTCTTGTAGCTTGTTAGATGTTGTGGGTGTTTCTGAAAAGAAAGAAATTCCACTCATTGACCCCAGGTCACCTGCCTTTGTTCAGAAGAAGATAACCCCAAAACCCACCCAAGAAAATGAAGATGAGGAACAGCCAGTAGTGATAAGAGCTCAACAACTGCCCCACTGCTGCTGTTGCTCCTGCTGCTGCTAAGTTGCTTCAGTCGTGTCTGACTCTCTGCGACCCCATAGATGGCAGCCCACTAGGCTCCCTCGTCCCTGGGATAAGCCCAAAATCCCGGTGAGGAGAACTATGGAAATAGGCCCTTTCTCTTTTGATTCAAAAAATTCATTTACAGAAGGAGAAGAAAATAACTGCAGAAAGGGGAGGTGCCCAACGTCTAGGCACTTCCTTTGCTTCATTTTAACACCATTAACCTGCAGGAGAAGAGGAGAACACAACCCAGGCTGAGCCTTCTGCTTGGAGCCTGGCAGAAGAGGTGCTTGAAGGCAGACTTGGGTTCTCTCCGTGCCTCGTTGACAAGGAAGGCTCCTCCTGGTGTGAAGGAGAGAGCAGCTCTGGTTCCCAGATGGCATCTGCAGTCGAGTCTAGCGGTGGAGTCGACTGGAGAACTTGGGTGGTACCTATATAGTCAAGGGCTGCTCACTTACAGAAATTTGTGTGGCTTCCATCCTCCTCCTCTGTTTTATAAATGTCAAAATATATAGTAATTTATTCACTTAAAGTACAATTTTTACTGCTTTTATCCTTTTAATATTTAAATCTAAAAATAAAGATACTTTATTTCATTTATAGTTTATGTCTGATTCTTTTCTTGTCTCTGTGGAAAATGAATTTGGAGTTAAGGGGCCCTTTGCTATGAGCGAGGAGCCTCGTTAACTGCCTGATGAATACGGGACTTGACTGATGCGTCCCTCACCCAGGCTGTCTGCGAGCTTCTGGTGGAGCTGCTGTTCAGCACCTTCTGCCCTTGTTGGTGCTGACAATGAGGGAATGCTGAGCAGGACATGTTTTAAGTCCTCCTGTGACCTAGGCTGGAATCAATATGTTTGTCTTACTAAAAATTAAAAAAAAAGACAGTTCCATACTCCTCTCCACAGTGATTCTTAGCCTTTACATCTCATCAGCACCGTAGGTATTCTCTTGCCTCCATATCTTCTCCACCATTTACCTTTGTAGCCTGAGGATGGCCTTTCAAACAGGTGCAGAGTGTTCCCTCGCTGTGGTTTTGATTTGCCTGTCTCTAACAATGTGCATCTTATTTTCATGGATTTTGATTTTAACTAGTGTGTGTGGAATTGACTGTGGAAACTTTCTTCTTCACAGTCTGCCCAGTTTTTATTTATTTTCAATTAGTTCAGTTCAGTTGCTCAGTCGTGTCCAACTCTTTTTGACCCCATGAATTGCAGCACCCCAGGCCTCCCTGTTCATCACCAACTCCCAGAGTTCACTCAGACTCACGTCCATCGAGTCAGTGATGCCATCCAGCCATCTCATCCTCTATCATCCCCTTCTCTTCCTGCCCTCAATCCCTCCCAGCATCAGAGTCTTTTCCAATGTGTCAACTCTTTGCATGAGGTGGCCAAAGTATTGGAGTTTCAGCTTTAGCATCAGTCCTTCCAAAGAACACCCAAGACTGGTCTCCTTTAGAATGGACTGGTTGGATCTCCTTGCAGTCCAAGGGACTCTCAGGAGTCTTCTCCAGCAACACAGTTCAAAAGCATCAGTTCTTTGGCGCTCAGCTTTCTTCACAGTCCAAGTCTCATATCCATACATGACCACAGGAAAAACCATAGCCTTGACTAGATGGGCCTTTGTTGGCAAAGTAACATCTCTGCTTTATGCTAGGTTCAGTTAGTTACCCGTGGAAATTTTTAAAGTGCCAGTATCATTTATAGCCCAGCAGTCCTTGTAAATATGAAGTGTTCATAAGTGTGGCAGTGAAATAAGAAATAGTTTTCTTTTTCCTCGTTTGCCTTTTCTTCTCTACTTTAACTGTTCCTGATCTACAGTCTGCATAGATAACTAAGTTTCCTTCTTTACAGAAGACTTCTCTGTTATGTAAGCTATATCCTGCACCTGTGTGTGTGTGTGTGTGTGTGTGTGTGTGTGTTAGTTAATTGCTCAGTTGTGTCTGATTCTTTGTGATCCCATGGACTGTAGCTCACCAGGCTCCTCTGTCCATGAAAGTCTTGAGGTAAGAATACCGGAGTGGGTTGCCATACCCTTCTCCAGGATATCCCACACCTATAGCCCTCTCTGT
Organism: Madoqua kirkii; assembly: GCA_006408675.1. Classification (NCBI taxonomy): domain Eukaryota; kingdom Metazoa; phylum Chordata; class Mammalia; order Artiodactyla; family Bovidae; genus Madoqua; species Madoqua kirkii. The sequence goes on from SJYC01026495.1 coordinate 31,079, forward strand.
ATGAGCCATACTTTGCATCTATCTTTTAATTTCATGCTAGTCACATCCTTAAGTGATGCTTAACTTTACATTATTCTCTCTGCAAACCTTCCCTTGTCATGTGTTTGTCCCTCTTTTTACATTACGGAAGGAAAGGCACAGTATAATCCACAAAAGGCAATGAATCCAACTCCTGGGACTGCCTGCCAGACCCAAGTTACTGGGCTCGCTGACACCAGCCTGTTGACTGTTTTGAAACAATGCAAAAAGAAAGAATGCGGGATCCTTACATGTTTGCTCTTTATCTCCAGCCTCTGACTATGAGCCCTAACTGTGTGATCCCCTTGACTCTCTATTGAGGGAGACACAGTTCTTGAGCATAAGCCTACTGTGTTCTCTCCTCTGCCAACTTGGGGATTAAAGCCATCTTTCAGTTTCCTCCAAAACACATTTATTTCCACAAAGGTATAAGGTTCCCATATTCTTGTTCCTTTTTGCATTGTTTCAAAACAGTCAATAGGTTAATCTTCTGAAAAGAAGGAAACTTAGTTATCAGTGCAGACTGTAGATCAGGAACTGCTAATGTAAAGAAGGAACCAAAAGGCCAAAGAGAAAAAACTGTTTGTTTATTTCACTGCAGCATAAGCAGTAGCTTTAAAGTTTCTGTTGCGGAAAATGGCCACAAGGAGACAGGATTTCTTCATGCCTTACTCCTGTCACTACAGTAACCAGCACCTTAGCGTTACTCCTAGTCTGTGATTTCTTCTGACACATGCCAGAAGCCTGTGTCTCATTAATCCTTTTTTGTTTGTTTTTTAAACTTAATGTTTACTTCTTTTGGAGGATAGCTGACTTACACTGTTGTGTTTGTAGATGGAGAGATTCATTATCAGTTATCCCCATACACATTGATTCATCTTTGCTTTTATCACATACATGTTATTATAGAGTGTGTAGTAAAGCACCTTTTCTAAAGTAGGTCTGTGTTGATTCTATATTCTCTATGTATTTGTGAGTATACATTAATCCCAGCCTCCTAATTCATCCCTTCCACCCACAACTCCCCTTCGGTAACCATGCTTGTTTCCTAAGACTGTGCGTGTATTTCACTTTTATAAAATAGCTCATTGGTATCAGTTTCTCCTTCTGAAGTACTTCACTTACTATGGTTGTTCTAGATTAATCTATGATTGTTCTAGCTTATCCCTGCAAATGGCATTTTTTTCATGGCTGAATCATATTCCATTCTATGCATATATGACCTCTTTATTCATTCATCTGTCCATGTACATTTTGGCTACTTCCATATCTCAGCTATTGTAAGTGCTGCTGCAGTGCATGCTTGTGTGTGTGTGTG